>OW679196.1:5472793-5684418 GCA_940337035.1 Agriotes lineatus | reverse complement strand
ATAAACCAATTTAACCCCTCTCATATATACCCAGTGATTTTTTACTTATTTAGAAAATTGAGTTTTTCGAAATTGTCAAAGAACGAAAAGTACTATTTTTCGGAAATTAAGTAAGATTTCAATGAGAATTTTTTAGAGTGTGTTATTTTTAGCTAATTGAACAATCTCAAGGGCAGAAACCACCTAATTTTTTTTAATTTTAGCTAAAAATTTATTTCTTAAATTTTTAAATATTTTTTAAAATTACACATATCAAGACCTAATATTAAAATTATTTTTTTATATGAAGATTTTAAAGATTTATAATTGGAAAAAATCAGATAAAATCTTAATCACTTCTTTAGATTTTTTATTATTTACCGAAAATTAGTATGTTTGCATAATTTGTAGGTTTTTTATGCAAGGCGCTTTTTATGAGAAGTATTTTTCAATTCTAATTAGTATCTATTTAAATTGCTTCAAGAAACTCTAATCTAGCCCTGTTAATGAATTACTGTAAATGTTCTTTTACAGTTGTCTAAATGAGGAGATCTTTTAGAACATGTAATCGGATAAAGAAAAATCTCACTTAGACAACTGTAAAGTACATTTACAGGATTTTTGTAACAGTAACTCATTAACTAGATTAGAGTTTCTAAACGCCATTTAAATAGATTTTAATTAGAATTAAACGATATTTCTTCTAGTCTAGGTATGTAAAATTTTGAAAAATATTTTAAAAATTGAAAAATTAATTTTAAATTAAAGTAAAAAAATGGGCACCAAAAACTGAAGTTTTGTAAACTAAAATTTTAGGTAAGTTTGATGAAACTGTCAGTTTTTTGAATTGGGATGTTTAATAACAATAATAATCTTCGATTTAAACGTTCAATTTTTAAAAAGATATTGTTAAATAACTTATTTCAAGATGCATCTTCAGCTGTTAATATTTCAGAGGAATGATTGTAAAGATTTTTTTGTGATTTTTCCGGTACTCCGCTAGTAGTTCCCAACAACCCCTCCAGAGGAAATGCGCTATTTTTTAATCACCCTGTATAAAATATATTCAGAAAAAACACAACAAAACATCTGAAGAGAAACGTATAAATATTATTATTTGCAAGGAAATCGAAGCAAATGGAATTACTGCTATTATGTTTGTTATAACAAATAACACGCCGACGGCCATATTACCTTTTTCCGTCGCATAGTCATAACAATAGCAAAAAACCGTTATTCTATTCTGCGCTGGCAAAGGATATCTGCACTTGAAAATAATATCCGCTGAGTCTCAACGAGCATATCCCAGCGTGCAGACTGAAACGGCCAATTTGAAATTCTGGATTTAAAGAGGACGAACTTATCGGACATTTCTTTAAACTAGTTTGTGCTAATAGAATGCATTTAGAAAATGTAGATATCTCCATACTTTCTTGTCATAGACAATTTAAAATTCTAATCAAACTAAACCAATTTTAGAATATGTGCGAAATACAGAGAGAAAGATTAGAAAATTAATTGTCTTTATTTGCCAGATTTGGCAGATAAAATGTACATCAAATATGAATGAATAAAATTTCCAATTTGTAATTTAGAGTTCAATAACCTGTTCATCTGTTCAAGTTGCGTAGTGAATTTTAGAAGGTAATAATGATTTTTTCCGATAACACTTGGTTGATGAAATAGTGTTTAAAAGAGAGTAGACTAAGCAACGTTTTTCTAATAATAATAAGAATAATAGTCTTTATTTCTTTTTATACAAAACAAAAGAAATGTCAAGGCGAGATTCAGGAAAGCTGTTCTTACAACTCACCTTGATTACAATATTGACTAAGTACCTATACAGGCCAACACAAAAAAAATATGTATGTATATTATAAAAGAAGTGAAGTTGGGGGATAATGAAGTTCAAAGTAAATTTACAAAGACTAAAAATTAGACAGTGAATACAGAGACTAGGGTTGCTTCTTATACCTGCGAGGTTAGCAGTGATTCCTTATAATGCTTTTTAAATGTTATAAGACTCATAGATCTATAGTTCGGTTTTAATTTATTAAGAATAGAAGTAATTTGATATGGGAATGACTATTTAAATTTTTCAGATTTATGTTTGGGAATGGTCAATAAGCTTTTTCGACGAATATTTATATTGTGGACATCAGACCTAAAACTAATTTTGTTATACAGGTATTTTGGGCATCTATTTGTTATTACCTTGTAAAACATACAAGCAGAATGGTGCAAACGTCTATTATGTGTATTCAACCAGCCCGTTTCCTTTAGTTTATGCGACACCCTGTCGTACTTTGTCACACCATAGGCAGGACCTCTAGACCTGTTGTAGTCTATTTTTGTCTATTACGTTAAAAAAGGTCCATATATGACATAGCCATAATTAAGATGAGAAAGTACAAGAGTTTCGCACAATAAGGTTTTCATTTTTGTTGAATAGTTTTTAAATAACAGAATTGGGACATCATCAAAACCAATATATTTCAGTATTGCAATAAGTATCTCGTGATTCAAGGTATCAAACGCTTTACTAAAATCTAATAAGACAAGCATTGTTAATCTGTTGTTGTCAGTTTCTCTAAAAATGTCATCACTAATATTGAGAAGAGCAGAACTACAGCTGTATGCCGGCCTAAAGCCTGACTGCGTATCAAGAAGTATATTGTGTTGATTAACATAATTTCTGATTTGACTGTGAATAACCTTCTCCAATATTTTTTAAAGTACCGGCAAGATGCTAATTGGGCGAAGATGTTTGAGTTCCTGAGGATTATAAATTTTTGGCAGTGGTGTTACTACTACTAATTTCCAGTCCTCCGGAAAGGTTCCTTCTATTAGACAGCAATTTACTATATGGCGTATGTACGGTAAAATGTGAGGTACACAACGCTTTATCATACCAATATTAAGGCTAGCAATGCCAGCAGCATTTGTTTTAATTGTGGTAATAACTTGTAGAATTATTTCTTCAGTAACTTCCTTAAAGTTAAAGGTGCCGCTAATATCCTTAGTTGCCCTTGGAATAGAATTAATAAAAAAATCGTCAATCTTGTTGGGATCCCTTAATGATAATGGTATTTCAGTTTTTGATTTAGTATGTGTATTATATTTAGCTAGTTTTTTCCACAAAGTTTTACTATTAGCGGTTTCCAGTTCGTGTTCAAAAAATGCTTTCTTTTCATTTCTAACTCCCTGCGTTGTATAATTACGTAGTTCTTTATAATAGCTCCAATGAGATTCTTTTTTACTTTTTTTAATTTTTTCAAAGCTTTATCCCTAAGGTTTATCATCAGCTTAATATTTTCAGTGAGCCAGGCGCACATGGCTTCTTCTTCTTCTTCTTCTGATGGGGCTTGCTGTAAGCTGCACTGAGACCTATTGGTCCATTGTGCTCCCACCTAATTTGTTATGGGTCTCGTTCGAAGAGGCCGGTTTCCAACGAGAAGGAAATAATCCTACCCATAGGAACGTCCCTTATTGCCTGGGGTTCCACCAGGCCGGCTCCAAAATGTTTATGTCGCAGTGTTAGGAGAGCCACACATTGACATAAAACATGAATTGAGGTTTCTTCCTCCAACTGGCACTTTCTGCAGGTGGCATCATTTACGATTCCAATTGTGAATAAGTGCTTCTGTAGGTGACCGTGTCCTGTTAATAAACCAGTCACGATCCTAATGTTTTTCCTGCTCATTGACAGGAGAGTAAAGGTGTTGGTAGGCGACATTTCCCCGATGAGGAGTTTTGCCTGACGTAGCCTTGGTACCGAGGCCCAGTTGGCGCTGGATTGGTTACTTAACCAGCGCTCAACTTGTCGCTTTGCGGTGGCACGGGTAATTCCTAAAGCCGGCTCAGGGCCGATGAGCGGCTCTTGAGAACCTCTTCTGGCTAGAGCGTCAGCTTCTTCGTTACCCTCTATTTCACTATGGCCTGGTACCCATAGTAGTTTCACCCAGTTTGTTGTACCGAGTCTGTTCAGTGTCTGGCAACATTCCAGAACCAACCTGGAGTTGATTCTGGGTGAACTCAATGATCTTAGTGCTGCCTGACTGTCTGTGCAGATGTAAATATGCAGATTGGAATAACCTCTTTGAAGGTTCTCCTGAGCATAGGTTAGGATGGCAAATACCTCCGCCTGGAATACAGTGGCATGTTTTCCTAGGGCAACGGTGAGTTTGACCCTCGGCCTACAGCCGTAGATGCCAGCACCAGACCCCCCCGCTATCCTGGAGCCGTCTGTGTACCAAACAAGTCCCCTTGGAGTGAGAAGACGCTGTTGCTGACACCAATCGTTCCTATCAGGGATGAGTACCTGAAATGCTTTATAGAACATGTAAAGCGGAGCCATGAAGTCGCTCCTTGTGAGAAGTTCTGGGACCTTCTCAAAATGTTGGATGATCCCTGAGTGTCTCACTTGTTCCCCTTTCATGGCCCACATCTGGCCTTGGCTTAGTCTGTAGGCTGATTTCCTAGCCTCCGCCTCAATCACTAGGTGGAGGGGCGGAAGCCCCAGAAGCACGTCCAGAGCTGCCGTAGGAGCAGTGCGCATTGCTCCAGTTATGCCTAAACAAGCCAATCTCTGTAGTCTGTTGAGGCTGTTTCTGATTGTTGCCTTGCTGGTTGCTGGCCACCAAACAAGAGCAGCATATGTTATTATTGGTCTTGTAACCACCGTGTATAGCCATTTGGTGACACGGGGCTTGAGACCCCAGCTGGTTCCAAAGGTCCGTCTACATCTCCACAGAGAAGCAGTGGCCCTTTGAATTTGTCTCTCTACATGAGTCCTCCAGTTCAGCTTTGAATCCAGGATAACTCCAAGATATCTGACCGATTCGGAGGGCTGGAGAGCTTTTCCGAAGATTGTGGGCTGTCTGAGACCCTCGATTCTCCTTCTTTTGGTGAAGATGACAAGTTCTGCCTTGGTAGGATTAATCCTGAGCCCTTGCCTTACACACCAGTTTTGTACAGTAATGAGGGCTTCTTGCATGATCCCACTTACTGTGCCAGCAAACTTTCCCATTGCTAATATTGCAAGGTCATCAGCGTAACCTAGCACAAAGATGCCTTTTGCA
This sequence comes from Agriotes lineatus, assembly GCA_940337035.1. Lineage (NCBI taxonomy): Eukaryota > Metazoa > Arthropoda > Insecta > Coleoptera > Elateridae > Agriotes > Agriotes lineatus. Next base: position 5,679,358 of record OW679196.1, on the reverse strand, counting down.
GAGAGCTCCCTTAGTAGCCCGTCCACGACCAGACACCATAACATTGGAGACAGGACTCCACCCTGAGGACAGCCCCTAGTGACCGTCGCTCTTATGGAGAACTTGTCTGCTGAAACGATTACCTGTCGGCCCGACAGCATAGAACTGATCCATCTTATCAACGAGGGTTCGATCCCGTGCCTTTCGGCCGCTACACAGATAGAATCGAAGGATGTATTATCAAACGCCCCTTCTATGTCTAAGAATGCACCGAGCGAAAGCTCTTTGTGGTGCAGGGGTTTCTCTATCTTTGAAACGATCGCATGGAGTGCCGTCTCAACTGACTTGCCTTGTTGGTAGGCGTGTTGTGATGGGTGCAGCGGAAAAGCCACCAATGCTCCATCCTTAATATACCTTTCAATCAGCCTCTCCTGCACCTTTAGCACATGGCTTAGTGAGTCGAGAAACTGTATATGGTGCGTGTTTATTAAAGAGTTGATTTATCATCGATGTTAGAAAATTAACTTTTTCGTTATATCGCCCATATCAAACATATCAAAGAAAGGTATTGACATCAAATCTGATATAAAACTGTCCTCGTCAAAATGCTTGAAAGAACGATACATTTTATACTGGCTTTTTGATACCCCGATATCAAGTGGTCTTATAAACTAGTTGATGATCTGTTAAGTTAAATGAGTTGCACCACAGTCGCTCACCACTTTATTATTTGGAATTATGATCATATCTATGAGTGTGGCAGTAGCAGAAGTGACTCTTGTTGGACTATCAATTACAGTACAACTTCGCTAATCCGGACATGCGTTAACTCGGACACTCCAGTAATTCGGACTTTACTACAATTCGGACAGTTTTGTGTCATTTACCTCTATAATCCGGACACATTTAAAATCGTGTGAATTACGTGCCCCAACCGTCAATAAACTTCAGGGAATCCCCTAATTTTCTGATAAAACATCAAATGCCTCTCGTTTACGGTTTCTTCGTGACCCCATTCTCAGTTTGTTGACGCTAGTGAAAGTACGTACATACATTTGTAGTTTTTAGTTAAAATGAAGCAAGGCGACAAAACTCTTACTCTTAAAGAGAAGTGCAAAATTTTAGATTCTCTTGAGAGTGGGAAAAGTATTCGCTTTGTAGCCGAAATATTCAAAGTGCCGAAATCAACAATATATGGCATTAAACAAAAGAAAATAAAATTAGACAATTTGTTTCAACTACATGCAGGTATGCATGATTTTAGGAGTTATGTACAAATTAGAAAAATTAAAACAGGGCTTGTATGTAGATTCCAAAAAAGTTATTCGTCAAGGTGGTCATCCTAAGGTGGAGAAGGCTTTGTATACTTGGTTCTTACAACAGAGAAACGTTCATGTACCAATTTCATCGGAAATTTTACGTGAAAAAGCCAGATTTTTTTATAGAGAAATAACTGGAAAAGATTATTTTTTAGCAAGTTCCGGTTGGTTCGATAAATTTAAAAAGAGGCATGGAATTCGATTTTTAAAAATTTGTGGGGAGAAGGTGTCTAGTGATACATGTGCGGCGGCACCACTCCAAGAGGAGTTCCTACAGTTTGTTAACAAAATGGATTTATCAGAAAGCCACGTGTATAATGCTGACGAAAGTGCTGAATTTTGGAAAACTTTACCAACCACTTGGGTCCATGAAAAGGAAAAATCAGCTCCCGGCAGAAAAGTTTCCAAGGATAGAATCACATTTATGCCTTGTTCAAATGCGGTAGGCACCCACAAGCTACCATTACTTGTTCTTGGCAAATCTCTCCATCCCAGATGTTTTAAAAACATTGATCTTCCTGTCGAGTATAGAGCCAGCAGGAAAGGGTGGATGACCCAAACAATTTTCATGGACTGGTTTAAACAATGTTTTATTAAGCACGTAAAAAAATGTTTTAACGAGAAAGGTTTACCCCAAAAAGCGCTTCTTCTAATAGATAACGTTCCCTCACACCCAGCAGAAGATGTATTAAATTTTGATCAAAATTTCAAAGTTATGTTTTTACCCCCCAACTGCACAGCGATAATACAGCCAATGGATCAAAATTTGATCCAAAATATTAAAGTGGCGTACAGAAAAAAATTATTGGCGAACTTAATATCTCAAGACGATGATTTAACAAACACTTTGAAAAGCTACAATTTGAAGGAGGCTGTCATGAACTTGCATCAATCATGGAAAAGTATAACAGAAAAAAATATCAGAAAAAGTTGGACGCCACTCGGGCCAAAAGAACAATGGGATGAAGAGGATGAAATTCCTTTGGGTCAGTTGAAACAACAGTGGGAATCTGAATCTGCAAATACAGATTTAAACGCCATTACGGAAATGTTCAATTCTATTGGTCCACAAGTTAGTTCTGAGGAAGTCTTTAATTGGGCAACTGGGCAAAATGAGGAGATGGCAAATTTTACGGATCAAGGTTTAATTCTGGAGGCTTCAAAAGCTGACGATAATGAGTTGAATAATATTACAGAGTCTGAATGTGAGTTTGTAGACGAATCTTGTAATAAAATCAAGCATAGCGATGTTGTTCGGTAATTTTCTCAATGCATTCAATGGGCAGAAGAAAATAACATTCCAATGCAAGATGTTCTTTTATTAAGAAGATTGAAAAAAAAGGCCAGTACGGAATTTTTTGAAAACGCGAAGCAGCAAAAAATTAGTGTTTATTTTAAGAAAAAAGATTCTGTATGAATATAGTTTTATTTGTTTTTAAAAACAGTTAGAATTCATTAAAAACATATTTCTTGCTTTATTTGTGTATTTTTTTAAATATTTCCGTAATCCGTAAAATTCGCAAATCCGGACAGGAGGAAATTTTTTTCTGTCCGGATTAGCGAAGTTATACTGTATTTGCTTTAAATTATAACCTTTCATTAAAGACCGCAATTGAGTTGCTCCTGTATTGGTTAGATCAAGAAAATTTATATTAAAGTCTCCAGTACAGAACAATTCATCGCAATCTCCTACTAAAAAGGATAAAGTATTATCAAATTCGCTTAAAAAAGTGTTGCAACTCACAGAGTGAGGCCTGTAAACAACTCCAAATATATATATTGCTTTTTATTAATTTTAAGTCTGATCGACAGCTGTTCTATCAAATCGGATGTAGGTATAACGTGAACTTCGAAAGAATTCTAGATATAAAAAGCTAACCCTCCTCCACCTTTGTGTACTCTATCTTTACGTAGTATTTTATACCCTGGAATCTGAATATTATTATCTGTTACATCATCTTTCAACCAAGTTTCGCTAATTCCTAGTATATCATATTTATTAACCGCCACCTGATCTCTCACATCATCAATACTCTGTACTAAAGAACAAATATTTACATGTGCAAAATTAAACTTGTATAACTCCATTCCACTAAAATTAAATTAAAGCAGCATATATAAAAATAAAAATAAACGCCTGATTGCTGCAGTTGTTTAAAAACCACCAACTAAACTACAATTTTTAAAAGCATGCCTCTGCACAGGACTTACAAATAAAAAAAAATAATAACAGAAAATAATAATAATAACGTAGGTGCATCATCAAAAGAGTACATCATCTGTTATATGTGACTATATCTTATATTAAAAAAATCCAGATATTAAATATAAGTATTAAGATAAACATAAGGATTATTCAATGTTAAATTAAAAATAAAATTTCAAGAAACAGTTTCATTTGTTAACGCGATATCGTTGCAAGCCTGGATATCTTTAACCGACCAGATTTTATTTCTGAGTTTGACATTAATAGACCCATCCGCTGACCACACGTTCCGAAAACCAAACTGATTAGCAGTGTATTTTAAAAGTTCGTAAATCTTTTTTGTAAGATCTTCCTTAATCACGATTTTGGAACCTGCGAAGTTTCTTCTGTTACCCATTACATAGCTGCGATATTTGTAGCTGACGAACTTGATAATAATAGGACGATATTTTCCTTCTTGTCGGAAGCCCAAACGATGACAGCGGTCGATATATTCTGGTTTAATGGTTATATTTGCTTTCTTCTTACACAACTCTATTATTTTCTCTTCGAGATCTTCCTTCTCTGTTTCAGGAACTCCAAAAATTCGCACATTATTTCTCCTTGAATATTGGTCTAATGCGTCAACATTTTCTTCGAATGATTTAGCAATCTTTGATATTCGACTTTCACAATCTTTTTTAAATTCCTCAAATTTAGCACTCAGATTTTCAAAAACTTTATCTGCGATCTTTGTTATAAACTGTTCATCGTTTAAGAGCGCATTGATGGTCTCCTTTACAATTTCTTTGATCTCCATTTTATTTTCTCGCGTGAGACCCAAATTTTTGTGTAGATAGCGCACAATCACAAATGAGAAAAAGTGCACCACAATTTTAACTTAATGTCACTTATTATATCCACCTTTAACAATAAATTACCACAGCAGAGGCGAACGCGGTTACTCCTTGGCGGCCATGTTTATTTTTAATATCTAGTTGAAAGTACTTGAGGAATATAATAATTGATTAAAATTGTGTAAGTGATCAATACTTATATACTGGTTACTTCTGGATTATGTTGGACACTTTCGTTGTAGATAACTTATAAGCAAAAACAAGTTTAGTTGCCGGTTGCATGGACGCCAATAGAATGGTCTAAAACTGCCTCGATAGTTAAGCAACGTCGGCCGCGGTCGGTACTAAGATAGGTGAATGGCGATAGAGTGGTAGTAATATAGTAGCCAGCCGTGACTCGGAGACATAAATCTTCCTACCATTAACCACACGATATTGTAAAACTAAACATTCTCAATGACACAGTTTGTAACACAACCACACGTATCATTTTTCCCAACATGGTTGTGATTATAACTGTATAAATACAACCACCAAACACGAAATCAAAGTTTTCTATCAATTTTGATTTAAAAAAAAAACCTGTCATTCATATTTATAGTTAAACTTCAGAGTTAAAAATTACTTTGAAGAAAAGCAATTACTCCTTATTTAAAATTAAATACTTACAAAACATTTTGTGTTAGCTTTATAACTTTGCCCTTCTATTTACCACATCCATTTGTTAAGGAAGTTCAATGCAGATCTGATCGACTTCAAAACTGACTTTAACGTCGCACAAATTTGGTGTCTATCAATTGACGATCTTTGGGGGTATGCGTCGTGTTTCCACTAATCTGATGATCTCGTTAATTGGAACATAGCCACGGCCGGTTGGATAGCTAATTGAAGAGAAGCGCATCGAGTCTTGTTCTATTGTTTGAGCTGCATCTCATCCCGCTAACATTACTTCATTTTGTGGTATTTTGTCAAAAACGTTTGATGTTTTTGATATCTGCTAGCAATTCATTAGCTTTTGCATTATTTAAAAGCGGATATTGCAGCTTAATTTAATTGTTCTACATATAGGCGTGCTTTGATTCTCCTATAAAGTGGATAAAATAATTGCGAAGGACATCAAGTGTGCGCTAGTGGTTTTTTGTTCGTTAATTCAGTTCTTTGATCGTCCCCCTATAGTTACTGTGCTGTGTGACTATTTGAAAGGCTGCTATTTAGTTTTATAACTCTGTAAAAAAGTTAAACTGTGACAGTAATTAGTACAAGGCAAGTCAAATTAAATTTTAGCTTCAATTTCAGGGTTAGGCGTATAGCTGCAGAAATTCTTTGTCATTTTAAAGTTTATTAAAATATCGAAGGTTATGTATAAAGATCCTCGAAGTTTTTGAAACATATGAAAAGTGTTCCGGAAAGTCCATATTATAACAAGACTTAACTATTACTGAGCCCCTCAATATTGAAACAAAATCTGTCATCATCACGATATCGTGGGCCTCGGTTGTAGCCCAACGTAAGTTTGTTCAACTTAGGAACAGCTTTCCATACGTTTCTCTCTCCGAAGTCATCGTCGTTGGTCCGCTCCGCTTGCAATTCTTGAGTTTTCATAGGGAAGAGGATAGGTAAAAATAGGTTATTGGAGATTACTACAGGTTACTAGAATCTAGTTAGAAATCAAATGTTGAATAATTTCGTCGACCTACAAAGTAATAAATAGTGCTGGTTTTACTTGCTCCATTCAGCGTACTCGAATATAATATATATCCTGTCACTTTGATAAGAAGCAGTGTCTTGATGCTTATTGCGGTCCTATTTAAACTTCCTCTAAATCGATCAAAAGTATCGAATTGAGTAAATATTAACGGGTTTGTAACCAACATGGAATTCCAGACTCGATTGTTGACCCTAGTATATACTGCTATAGCTCCACGTTGCGGCGCCATAAATATATGCTATACACTTTACTGTGCTGTTTAGTTTACTTAATTTTATTAGCTCGGGTAGATCATAGACTATTTAAGCCTGTATGATATTGTAGTTGTTCTGAAGTAAATTTTCTTTAAGATAAGTTTATTTAAGATATGTATATGCTCTTTTATATAAATTTTCTATTTGGGCTTATTTCTCTTTTGCTAGCTCTAGGAGAAAAACTACTCTCAAATCAGGTTAAGTTCATGCATTATCAAATTATTACTTGTGATAGTTGATTAGCACAATGAAAATGACTTAAAATAATATGACAGTTCTACAACTGTCAACGTCAAATATTTATGAAAGTGAAAAGTCAGTCAAATGATATCGGTTACACATATTTCAAATATCGACTAGGGTAGGTAGTTTCTTCAAATATGAAGTTCACTCACTATTAAAGACTTATTTTATTTAGATCTTTTAACATATACTTTTTAAGCTAACTGAAGCACTCCACTCAGCATCTCAGTCGAATCAACCCAAGCAGTCCACCTCCTGATGCTCTGGAACCCCATTTAAATACGACTCCCTAACTAATTGTAACAGCTTCTGTTGTTGATTGTTTTCCGTACAGTTCCAATTTAAATACCACGGCTGCAAGATCCCAGTCTTCAGGAATCGCCTTACTTGCAACAGCCACCAAGCTATCAGCAATCCAAACTGCCTTCAAGTCCAATATAAGCACCTAGTCTATAGAAATCACCTTACTTCCAACAGCGACCACAATGCCCTTTACCAATTCTTACAGGACACTTCAGACGTCCAAAAAGAACCTCGAAATCCATTTAACAACAAGCTCGTCCAAGTACAACAGAATATTTACATGCAGTGCGCATCCCATTCCAACATAAGTGTAGATGTATCCAGCTGACAGTAACCCCAATTCAGGTCGAAATCAAATGGGGTACCCAATAGTGACCCTTATGCAGTTTATCCAAATCCTCTGCAGATTTTATTAATTCATTAAGCTAAGTTTATTGTTCTTAGCTGTGCTCTTTCTTCTCTGTACCATTTGCAGCTCCGCTCACCATTCAGTTTGTTTTATTTGTTTTTAAGTCATTTAATTGTCCATGTGAACCACTCATAGCCTTTTATACCATTTAAACCATAAAATTCATTTGTATCTGGGTTTATTTTCAAATTTTACTATTTACAGCATCTTATATGTACATTTTCTTAAAATAAAATTTTGTTGTTATATTTTATTCCCATTATTTTTCATATTTAATTGCTCGTAGATCTTTAAGTTGCAGCTGCCCATGATTTATCCGACTCATCCCTGGTAGGTATAACTACGCAAATTTCGTTCGTGGATATGTCCATATTGTTTCGTTTCTGAGCCACAATACCATTTTGTAAATCCGCAAATCTCGCTCAACTTTGGCGGCTAGCAATCTAGTAGGCTCGGATAATTATTTGCGCAACACTGGGGGTCTGTAACTTTCTTTGATTTTGGCATTATACCGTTGATTAAACTGTATTTCAGTTAAGTTGAATTGAAGGTTTATTATCTAATATTGTACGTCTGTTACCGTCAATTTTAAATACGTCATACGTTTTTAGGCTATGATGTTAAATGTGCATTACCGTTAATTTTCTATGTGTTCTGGTAAATACGTTGCATATTAGAACATAAGTTTTGGTAAGCCTTAGTTATAGCTTGGGCTCTGCCCATATTCCTATCACAAAAGAGGTTTTATTTCGTGAAACCTGCCATTCAACCCACAGTAATGACTCCTTAAAATAACACGAATTTTTCTTTGGTATCTTCCAAGGTACAATCATTTTGAGTAAGTCCTCTTTTATTTCGGTCTACGGCTCATTTTGATCTCACTGAACTACGGGACAACCTTTAAATATATTATAAGTATATTGTAATCGGAGACATGAAGTGCAATAGATCCCTGCTTAAGTAATAAAATATGAAATGGAGTTATGCAGACACAGACACGAAAAGCGGCAATCCGATAAAAGACTTGAGAAAGCTGTGTGAAAATACCAAAACCAAAGCGACAATGAGAATAAAAAGGTCTTAAGCAAGAATGCTGTCTCTCGTCCACACTGTTTAAAGTATAGAAAAAGTAATGCAAACAAATTGGGATCCAATTAAATCACAGTAGTACCCTGTCCACGTTTTCCAGATGACCAAAACATGCCAGCACAAAACTACAAAAACCAAGAATACTCATAAAATAATAGAGGAATAAAGAAATAAAGTAGAGACTAGAAGTAAAGCGAAGAAAATTGGAATTATGGGTATCGGAGAAGCAATGTACGACAGAATTAAATGGCGAATAGAGCTACATCTATGATAAATGGACCAAAAGTAAAATTTAGAATACTATTGTCAAAGCTTAACTACATATGGCAGTGAGGAGACAGATAGAGAGAATTTACTGTTATCTACGAAGATGGACTCTTGGAGAAGGGCGACAGAAAACTCAAAAGGAGATCATGCGACGAATGAAAGAACAAAAAGGAAAATGCCTATGACACGCACAATGCTGGTTGATGTGGAAGCCAAAATTGATAAGCACGGTCTGATTTTCGATGAAACACTTATGTTAGCACGTTATTGCGTTCCCAACTTTTTAATCTTGCCGTGATATAGTGGTTTTTAAAATGTCCATCGCAGCCACCTAAGCGCTGCTGTTGATAGACACGAGTCAATTTGTTTCTTTCCATCAGAAAGTGGTTTTCGCTAGAGCTTGCTGGCAGACCCCGAGTGCCCAGTCCCAAATTCCTGCCAATTGAGCATTTCGACGTTGTCTGATAACAAAACGGACCAGTGGAACATTTTCGAAGTATCTACGACGTATCACATCTCTCGCGGAATTTTCGTGAGACACTGCCTGTCTGCAGCGCTTCCCGCTCGAGTATTAACTCTGGAGTAACATCCCATCTATTTCGCACTGCCCGTTAAACTCTGCCTCTCTCTCTTACTTTCATTGTCAAGAATGATAATTTTCCGTTGCCTGGACGGAACTGTCGTGTGACAAGTATTCGCATACAATACTATCTTGACGTTTTCAGCTAAGTGTTTAATTGTGCATAACCTACTTACTTATCAGTAGATTACGTTAAAATGAATGTATGATGATCGCCTTTAGCCAATAATTTAAGCCCTGTTTTGCCTTGTTAACGCTTATTGCGCATAGATGCAGGGATGTCAGAAGTCATAAATTGTGGATTGTTGATTGCGTCATCGAGGGCAAATTGAAGTAATTTATTTTATACTCTAAGATATTACCAGCTAGATTAGATATTAACGCGGAACCTATAAACAGCTAGCCAGAAGTTTTTAAAGAAGTTAAATTAAGTTTTGATTCTGGTAGACCAGTTATTTCGAAGACAGAAAAGTTTTTACCCTGTTAAAATGCTTTCCACTACACTTTCATGATTTATATCAACAGATGGCTACTAAAAATTGTCCGGATTGTTAAGTATCCTTTAGTATGACGTTCGGTGTACAAACAAAATTATGGAATACCTCCCTTCTCCAGTGAGCTGTTGGACTCCTCTTTTAGTTTGTTGCGGTGTCTTAAATCGGGTTTCACATGCGAGAGGGAGACAGCTACCTGAAAACAAATACCAGCGACGGTTAGAAGTAGAAAAAAATTGTAGTGTTTTAAACCGATATATACAGTATATACAAGTAAATATATAAGTTGCACATGCGTAACAAATATATTTTATGCTTTACATGGATAATGCAATGAATGCCTTTGTTTGGTTTATCCGGATTTTTTTTTTCAGATAAAGTGCTGCTTCTTCATATTTTAACAACAAATGTTGACTTGTACTTTATTATATCGTATATTTTGGTATAATATTGCATAACATTCCATAATATCCTCCTACTTCATCAAACTGCTTTCGTGTCTCACAATTTTTCTATTGCCTCTAGTTCTCTGTCAATTTGTTGGGTCGGGTCGAGTTGCGGGTGTAAATCATTCGGGCAGTTGCTAAAACAACTTCGAGCCAAATCAAAACGCTGCAGTCTATTGCATCCCGCTAAATGCATCTGCTTTCCCAGCAGCATTTCAATAATGTGGGCAAACCACACAGCTTAGGCCCTGAATTGAACTGATACAAAGTCAATTACTTCTCAATTTATTCCAAGACACGTTCCCGTCGCCACGAAGAAAGCAGTTCTCGTAGTGGCGGCGGACTCAATTTCAGATTGAATGGCGTTCCCTTGTAAGACAAATTGTCTTTCGTTTTGAGTACTGGAAGCTTCGGTTTGAATCTGGAGAATTTAGACCATTTGTGCGTGCGTGTGTGTATCGTAGTAGCGAATGTGCGTAGTAAATAAGTACAAAAGTAGTTCGCCGTTCATCTACAAGGGCATTCGCTTGTTTAGCATTCTGTTCGAGTGGCGGTAGAAGCCTAAGAAACGTTTTGATTCAATTTGGAAAAATTTTATTGTGGGGTGAACTTTTTCTGACCTTTGACTCTATAAGTCGAGAAGTTTACAAGTCATATATAGAACTGATTAAGCTTGTATTGTATGGAAAATAGAATTAATATTTTAACTATACCCTGCATATTTAAAATTTAGATATCTCCGAATTGCCAATAAATAATTTGAAGTTGTGTTAAAATATTACAGTTAGAGGTTCATAAGTTTTTATTAAAATTAAATTGTGTAAAGTGGTTTGCAGTTCTTGCTCGCTAATAACTCTAACGGCGTTACACAATTATGAGACAATTTGGATTGGACCAGAAACTTTAAATAATAGGTTTTCTGCACAAGTAAAGATTAAGGCTCGTATGAAGTACTGTAGTATAATTAAATGTCGTTTTTAAAATTGAATGTTTATACTATAATCAGGTTATATCTTTTTACTGAGAGCGAAGGTGATTTAAAAGATTCTCTAGAAAATGTACTGCTCCGTCATATTCAATATGTGGAACCTCTTACCACAATTGAACTTCTTCTAAGAAATTTATTCAGTTAGGGGACTCGAGAGAAGTACCCAAAGTACTATTATATCATTATATTGTGAATGGAAGTAAAGCCTTTAAGATAGGTAATTTAACTCATAGGTATTACAATTTATAGATAGAAACATATTGCGATGGTTCTGTGTTTCGGCAATCAGTATTACTCTGATAAGTGCATTAAAAGATGGGAACAGCCATCATTATCGATATTTCCTAGTTCAATAATACTACGTTTGCATTAACGTCATGTTATTCTACTTAATAGCTATTTATGCAACAAGTGCTAAAAGTCGACTTTTATGCGCGAGACATGAAAATTATGAAACGAAGCCGAAGGCTGAGTTTCATAACATGTCTAGCGCATAAACGACTTTTAGCACGCGTTGCATACAATATTTTATCTACTCCAGTGGGATAAGTAACGCATTACGTCGCTCCTCATTTGACACTATTTCAGTTAGGTAATGAAGCTCATTACACCACTCAGTTATGTAATGGTTTCATTACGCAACTGAGTTGTGTAATGACTTCATTACGTAACTGAAATAGTGTCAAATGAATGACATAATGACATTTGCCTACTAAAATATTTTTGAAAATGACAGATCTGTCATTTCTCTTAATGCACTTTTCTCAATTTTAGGCAGTCGTAGATAAAATTTTGTACAATACATGTGTGATAATGCATCATTAATATACTTGTGTGCTTACATAACTCGTGCTACGCACTCGTTTGTAACTTACACACACGTATATTAATGATGCTGTTATCCCACTTGTATAGTAAATAACTATTATCTACGACCTTAATTTTACCGTTATTAATCCATAAATATCGATTTAAGAAAGGTTCGCATCTGCGACGTTTTTAATTTATGTCATAATGAATAGTAGGCCTGCGCCGCGGTGGCGATTGTTTGGCCACGCCCTTGCTGTCAAGGTGAGTTACGAAATGTAATTATTGATACTCCACATATGACTGTATTCATTACATAACGCTTTAATTATTTCAAAAACGCTTTACCTGTAACGCAAGAAGCAACTAGAATAGCTTTACAACTTCACTTGCAGTTCGAAATTGTAGTTTTGAACCTCGCTTCACTTTTAGCACATGTGCTAAAAGTAAACAGCTGATTTCTTTAAACACGGTAAACTATAAAACGTCACTTTTAGTGAAACAAGCTAGCGCTAAAAGGCCTACTTTTAGTAGTGGTCGTAGATAAAATAAATAAATTAAACTAACACTTAAAACCTCCATCTAGCTAGAATGTGGCTAAATTTACACAACTTCTTGACGTGACGATAAGCCCCTTTGTCATCTCTTCGTTTTCATAATATGATACTATCTATCGACGAAGCAGCCAAGGTATGTACAAGCAGCCATACGACCTGAACGAACAATACCATTAATATACCACATTGCAGTTACGAAAGAGTGGTTATGACGAAAATAAATAGAGGGTTGATATGTAAAAAATGGAGATGGCAAATGAGCACTTGGGAAAGGGCGTGTTTGAATTGACACTTTCGAGGATGTAGAAATTTCAAGTGGAATTTGGATAGCTAAGTTGTGCATAGACATGAATATGGTTGCGGCACTGGCATTTGGTGTTGTAATGTAGAGAAGTAGACACGAATGTATAGATTTAGCCACTTTTTTTTAAGGAGTGCTATGTTGGGAATCGAAACTGGCAGATAGACTTGCTTGGGACTGAATGTAGATATTGTGATCTTAGTTGTAGGGAAGATTTAGGTTATAATATGTATGTATGTATGAATGAATGTATTATCAGTAAGCTCTTTTTACGGTATAGAGACTTGTGCTTTGTACGCTTTAGCGTCTGGCGGTTCAGTGCTCAACTTTGCAGTGTTTCTGATTTACAAAGTTCAAGCGCGTTTTTTGTGCTTGCATAGCGACCTCTGTGTCAGGTATGTGTCTTCGTGATGTGTTAACCTTGTTACTCTATCTCTTAATATGAAATAACTATAAATGTCGTAATATACATTTCTAACCTTCATTATATCACAACTAACTACGCAAGTAAAGGATAATTTTATGTGTTCTCTTATCTAATTTAATGTGTTTTTTCCTATTTCTGCTTTGCAAACTTTTTATACCATGTAACAAATTATTACTGAAAAAGCTAATACTCTTAGTAAAACGTTTAATTAATTATTAAATTATATATTGCGACAAAATTATTTTTTATTCATACAACAAAAAAATCATGATTTTCCTATAATAATTGACATAATTATCTCCTTAAATAATTTTAAATCTATCTCTTAGGTTGCGGTTCTGAGTAAAGCACAGTTAATTTAGTACTCATAGTGGGATTCAATCCAAGGATTTGCTTAATGCAAGCCTAACGCTCTACCAAGTGTGCTGCCCGGCTTTCTTTGGTTAATATTGTCCGCGATACTCCTTGAATTTATGCAAGCCTTCGATTAGTGTAGTTTCGTGAATTATTTCTTGCACTCGTTCAGGACGCACTTCACAACATAAATTGTATAGTTATAGAACCAAGTTATTTTACTGAAAGGGTTTACTCTTGACGAATGAATGAGCGGTTGTAGGATAAGATGTGAATGGAGTGCACAGACGTAACTATCCCTTAAGGCATTTGTAGCCTTCGTCTGTTTACAAATTAATGCAGTTGAGAGTTTAAAGGTATATTGAAAAATCAAATAAAATACAGAGCTTTATATACAATTACATTGTATCGTGTTTTGCTATACGATATAATAACCTACTATTTGCATAAGTGCAAAACACAACGTTTGCATAAAATTTCCTGCTTATTGTAACATAAAAATAACTTGGGATATATTAAGACTGATACGCGAATTGCTCTAACGGCGCGTGTCCGAAATTTTCTAAAATTTCGAGCCATCGGTTTCACGGCACTTTTGCCGAAGCCGTCTAATAAGAAAGCGCACGCATTTCTGCGGTACCTAAATTTTTTGGAGGGTTGCTCACAATCATGTTTTAAGCACCCTAAATCATCTTTTGAAATACTAGAAACCGACCAACTAGTAAGAAAAATTTTGTTGTTTTTAAACTTCACTAATTAGTGGCGTGAAGGTTTCTAGTTTGGGTTAAATTTGAAGTCACGTGCACATAAATTTCAACCGCCTCTACCCATCCAGGGCGTTCCAATGGCCGGTTTCCAAAAATGAAACCAAGGTGCTGTACGTTCCGAGGAGCGCCTACATAACAACTTATCGTGAGGATTGGATTCGCCAGTGTTTAGAGCAATTCGAATAAAAGGACAGATAAGTTTTAACTTTCACATTTAACGTTTTTTCGCAATAGTAAAACCATGTCTAGTAAATACTAACAACAACTAGATTAAATTCAAGTTACCCCTCGACCTGACTTTTACTTAACCTACTACCTGCTTCCGCAAAGGTAGCTGCCGTGGTATATAATATAAATAATTTTGGTGTTACATTCTAAACAATGTGTATGAAACTTGACCTAATGATACCATATTAATGCTGAGGCCGGCACACGTCTAACGTAATGGTTACAAATTGTGAACTAGTTGTCCAGTCTAATATGTTTTCGGATAATTTCAGCCAATTGTCTATTACATGCGCAAACAGAAGTTTGAACAAATATGTAAGAAATTAATTTGGCTTTTCTAAATATTTTATATTTAGACCAATGGTCTGTTCCGGCATCAAAGCGTTTGATTATTATTGTTGGTCTTTCAATGCTTTTGCGACCTATGGGTTTGTAATTTAGATTTAGATTCTCTAGGTAATCTCTCCTTTTCTGTTCTATGTACGTTCATGTACTTGTTGCATCGATTCTTCTTGACTTTTTTATGTTGTCGTTAAGTGGGCCAATTTGTAACTCAGTTCTGATATCTACATTTCTGATCTGGTCTTCTTTTCTACAACGCTTGACTGAGCTCAGATATCTTATTTTAGCAGTTGGCTATTACTTCCGTTTTTCTTTCTTATCGTCCAACATTCGGATTCATATAGTGAAGCGGATACGTTTTTCTTTCTTATCGTCCAACATTCGGATTCATATAGTGAAGCGGATACGTTTTTCTTTCTTATCGTCCAACATTCGGATTCATATAGTGAAGCGGATACGGACATAAACTTTAATTGTGTATCTGTGTGCGTTGTTTTAGTTGTTCTCCACATAAGGATTCATATTGCTTGAAATCGACGTAGTATGTTGTGTATGTCTTTGGTAATATCAAAGGTTATGTAACATCCACATCCAAGTATTTAAAATACGATACATCTTCTAAAGTGTTGTTGCCACTTGCTATTTTCTTTCGCATTGGATTTTTGTTAATACCCAGTGGGCTTGTTTTCTGGCCTTTCCGTTTGGGATTGAAAATAAAAACGAGATGTGTTACATCTTTATATTCTGATAAATTGTTGGTCCTTTTATTGCCAGCTAGCTCAGTTTGCAATGAGTTACCTCTTACCTGATTATCCCAGCTCGTGGTTAAGCAAATGTAATAAATCAGAAGCTGACCTGAACCTCTCCTGTTGAATTTATATGCTCCAATTTCTACTCAAATAGTAGCTAATTTGGTATCATTCAACGTCAAACAAATAAATATTTTTTGTTAAATACACACATTATATGATATTGAAAGCAGATTTCACTGTTAAAATAAACGGCCATTTCCACCCACACTGGTTTTAAACAAGAAACGCAATCAACGCGCTAAAGGTATTTCTCCATGCATTTCTATGTTAAATAACATATCATTTCTTCCACTTAAATAACTGTTTCTATCATGCATTTATATTGTAACCAACTTTAAATTTCCGCGAAAATAACTCAATACTGAAACTAAAACTGAATAATTTTCACTTCCGGCACCGGCTAAAAACACTGTACAAAAGAATGGCGGGTTTACGCTACCGGTTGTATTCACTTATTGACACCGAGCTAAATCTGCTTCCAATTCGATATTACAATAGACAAATGCACAAATTCGCTGTATATCGAAATATTATTAAGCTCAAGTAGAACTAGCTTAAGTGTCAAAAATCTCATGGTTTCTGTTTTTTGTCGGTGTTTTTATGTTGTAGTCTTTTTGATTCTTATATAACCACCTGGTCGTCAGCGAATAGTACAGTATTTGTTGTAGTGTTTTGGCTGTGTGTTATATCTGGGTTTATCATATCTGTCCACTTTTGGATCATAGTGCTTACTCTCTCATTTGTATAAATTTCATATGGCGGGTTGTTTTCTATGTGTCTAGTGATGTAGTATTTTCATAGAGTTCTGCAAACGCTATTGGAAGTCGAACGTGTCTCAGATAACCCCTTCTATATTCTACACTCTTTTGTAATATGCGTTTAAGTGCAAGTATATCATCCATGCCGTACTTGTTTCTCTTCCAATCCCTGCTTGTTTTTTAGCAATGTTCTATTAAAGATGTTGACACCTTTTTGTTTGGCATATTTTCATTATAGCTATTTTGTATGACGTATCAAGCAAGAAAGCTGATTATTATAAATTCGAGTATAATTTCTTTGTTTTTCAACTTTTACGTATGGTATACTTTTGCAAAAACATGTTTATTCTATTTAAAAATCGCAATTTAAATACAATGTAGCTTTATTTTACTAATACTGATGTAATCGCATCTGGTCCCGCCGTCTGTTGCTCGTAGAGCATAATCTAGTTCTTCTATTTCTATGAGATGTATTCTGGTATCAGCTTGTTTTGTAGTTTTCTGCTTCAGCTTCAGTTGAGTACTGTACTAATATTTTAATTAGGTATATTACTATTACTATTAATATTACTTAGACATTTGCGCTAAGACCTTGAAGACACACGCCAAATCAGTCGAAGAAACTTTTGGTTTACAAAATACCGCAATGGTGACCATATTGTTTCAGAACTGGCATCGTTCGGCAAGTTATTTCTGTCAGAATATAAGCAATGTCATTTTAACAGGTTTAGTATTTGAGTTGCATTGTTAGACGTTGTGGCTGCGGTGCCAAATACTAAATAAATTATTGAATCCCAACCTAAGAAAATGGTTCGCTGCTGTATTCTGATTGTTTCCGTAAATATAAGGAAAACATTGGGAGAAAGTCGTTTCTAATGAATTACGTTGAACGATGCAATTTCTAAAACAATATGACTATAATTGACGTACTTTGTAAACCAAGTGTTTCTTTGACCCAAGCTAGACTCGCTGGATATGTAAAAGTTGGGACATGTAGGTGATTCTTTTTGGATCCACAAACCATGGAGTACGTGATTTCTGCGATTTTAAACTATATATACTTCTTTCAAATGAAACAAATGAAATACATTTTTGCTAAATCACATCGTATACAGGGTGTACCACCATAGGGTTTTCAATGGTAATTTTTTCATATGAAAATGTTTGCTTCTCTAATTATTTTAGAGCAAACTTGTGTGGAAGTTTTTTGTAGAAAAAAAACAATTCTGTATCCATTTATGCCAGCATTTGTCATTTTACATTTCGGAAAACCGAAAATTTAAAGAAATAAAATTACCATGTTTAGACAAATCAGTGGTGCCTTGAAATTATTGAAGCATCTCAAAGCATCAACAAATTAGTTTGCTGTTTATTTGTTTGTATCTGTCAAATGCAGCGGCAACCATGGCACTTATTGCACCTGATCTGCTTCCAGCATAACACCACTTCACAATTTGCACTGATTTTTGAACAACTGATAATTCTAGTTTCTTTCAATATTAAGTTTTCTGACGTAAAATGACAAAAAAATATGACATAAATGGATGGAGAATTGTTTGCTCTACAAAAAACCTGTTTACAAGTTTGCTTTAAAATAATTATAGGGAAGCAAATATTTTCATATGAAAAAATTACCATTGAAAACCCTATGGTGCGTAAATCACTTCTACACCCTGTATATAGAATCTCTAACCCAAGCGAATTGTAAGCGCCACCACCAAACAATGTCGAAATGAAAGATGAAAGTCCAACGAAAATGTCTAATCCTTAGGCAACGAAATTCACCTAAATTTAAAATTGTAACACATTTTATTATAAATGTGTTTGCATTTTATCATCTACATTATACATATTTCAGTAAGGTTTGATTTCTTAATTCATTTTTATGCCGCTTGTTTGCATTACCTTTAATTTTTACTTCCTTTTACAATAAATGAAGTATCGGATTCAACCCGAAATTTAGTTTTCAACAGATCACGTTTTAGAGTCCCCTGATCCCAAAAAACCTATTTTTTTTCATTGGTCTGTCTGTGTGTCTGTCTGTGTGTGTGTCTGTCTGTGTGTCTGTCTGTGAACAGAATATCTCAAAAACGAAAAGAGGTATGGCGTTGAAACTTCATATATAAGTTTTGTGTACTATGTAGATAAGACAGCAAGCTTTTGAAGAAAATCGCATAACCGGAAGTAGGTGTTTACTCTTGTGATTTTTCAGTTTTTTCGATTTTTTCAAAAACGGCTCTAACGATTTTTTTTAAACTTTACATTTTTCTTACATTTTTAATGTGTATTGATGTGAGATAGGTGATTTTCCAGTTGAATACTTCTAAAGTGGGTTTCTTTTGTTTTTTTTTTCTATTTTTTTTTATTAACTCCTATTTTAAATAAAACACGCGGTATATTATTACATTTTTGAATTCACCTTAAAATTCTAGAGAAAATTTGTCTCTTCAACTAACACTCGATTTTGTACCGTTTTTGTAGAATTTGTAATTTTTGAAAAATTTTAACAAATGGTTAAAAATTAAAAATGAAATTTTTGACTAATTATGAGATCACTGTAAAAGGAAGTTGTGTGAGTGTATCACACCAGATTTTTATTTTTAGGTAAATCTAGAATTTTAAATATATGCTTTACATATGATATAATTAGTTTGTTACAAACAGGTGCGTGCAAATGTTATATGGAGAAAAGCTGCGTTAATGCAACATGGATTTGGTCATATTTTCAATGCAAAATACTAATTCAAAGCAAATAGGTAGAGGTATTACCATTCAACCGTTAACCGTGGGCAAAAGCGTTTAACTGATTTAATTTACTAGTTATTAATAATTTATGCAATGAAATGCAATGAAACAATTCGGGAACAAAATATTTACATGTATTCACTATTATTTATCGAAATATGGTAAATGCAATGCTTTCAGTTTAAATATATTACAAATACAAAGTATGTAATCATGTATATTCGAAGAATTTCAGCAAATTCCGCTGTTTATTGCATGAAAACCATTTCATATTTTTAAACAATAAGTAGTTAATTACGTTACAATTCCGCTAAATACATTTTTGCGAGTCTGGAATTCCATCGCGAATACTGTGACGAATTGTTTTCCTCGGTGCAACTGAATTGCACACCAAACCCATTAGTCCCTTAATCCAACACTTGAATTGCGCTCAACATATTTGCCTACCTGGGTTGACCCTTACTATAACTTGAACTGCGCACAAGGGATTAGGATGGGGGGCAATCATAAAGTGATGCTTTTGTCTTTACCTGTCGAGATTATATCACAAGTATTTACATACTGGATGGCCGGTTTCAAAATTGAGCGTAGCAAGTGTTTAATTTTTAGTAAATCAGTGACGTGTAACGAATTGATGTCTAAATGACTTTCATCCCCCCTTATAATTTAAAGTTCTGATCTAGACAGCTTTTAAAAATTAAATTAAATGTTTCTAGTAACTTTTTGATATACCATGCTTTTGCTAAGTTCGGTTTTGAATCCGGTCACCCGGTTATATAAATTGTTTTCTCTGTTGGTTATTCTAGCGCCAATTTCAAAATAATTTTATCATTAGAAAGCAAAAATAAGTTAAACACCGCAGTTCGTGGTAACCAAGCTTAAACAAACCTTTTAAAGGCTAAACTACCTGTCGCAATTGTATCTATTAATTCAGTGAAAAAGCGTCCGCAAATGTTTAAAATCGGCTTTGCTTCTTCCTATTATGTCCATTTGCCAAAAATGAAAAATGGTTAGCATGAATGACTGTGTTCGATCTGAGTACCTGCAGGTACCGTGCGCAATTCAGTAGGAGATTAAACAACCCTTTTAATACTAAACTACCTGTCGCTATTCGGTGCGCAGTTCGAGTGCATGAAGTACAACGGATTACTTCATTACTGTGTCGCATTTTTGGGATTTACTTAATGGAAAATACGTAACCCGAGCGTCGTCAATAAAAATAATAAAATTACACAATAGATCTTCTTTATAGCAACTGTACTAGGAGTATAAAGTACCGTTATAATTATTACGGGTTCTAATACTGCAAAGTTTTATATTTTGGACCAAAATCATTCCCATAATTAGAAACATGGGACGCAGTATGAAATAAAATGTAATATAAAATACTTAATGTTGTGCGGTTGCAGTCGTAGTCCAAGTTTAAATCTTAAACAATTTTATAAAAATTGCAGTTGACAACATGAGCAGCAAAATGTCAAATACATAGCCCGCATAGATCCACTACATTGACTCTTGCTTGGTAAGAATGTTGTTATCTACGAGATAATTCTAGCCTCGCAAACAATTTTCTTGTCAAATATATTTTTGTCATAAATGTAAGCAGCCGCACGACTCGAGAAGCAGATTTTTTATGTAAGCAAAGAGTGATAGCAAATCTACAGAGAGATAAAAAATAAACAATAAAACTTGCTCAATCTATAGCATGCTTTTTGTTAACATTCTGTTAACTGTCAAAAAGTTTAAAATTCATTTTCAACATCTGGTTTAACTTATTCACGTGTTATTTTAATACTATCTATCAATTTAATGTATACATTTGGTTTATATTACATATTTTTGCATATTTGTGCAGCTTATTATACTGTTAAAGCCACACAAACTAATAATAGAATTAATTTTAGTTCAAATGCAGCTTTATAAAGTGCAGTAAAGGGACTGGTTATAATTTTCATGGGTTCCCGCGATAAATTTTATTTTTAATCGTTCTGGAGAAGTGCCAATAAATATAATATTGGATAATTTTTAGATTTTCATAAAATATTTGTATAAGCTCATGCTGTAATTTGCAAATATAGATAATTTTGCACTAAATTCAATGTTTCGTTAGCGGTGATTGTTATACAATCTGGAAAATATAAACAATATCTGACCATAATTAGTTTCATTATCTTCGGTTTAATAGTAGATTATGTTATTAGGAGTAAAAGTGATACTTTATGTGGCGAAGCTGAAGTTTATTTAGCCGAACGTTAGTGAGGCAAATAATTCAGCTAAGCCACATAAAGTCACTTTTACTCCGAATAACATATACTATTTTATCCGCAAACGTATTTAGGTAAATTTCATTAATATGAATTTAAATAAAAAAGAATGCATCGGCCGGGAATCGAACACAGGCCACCCGCGTGACAGTCGAACACTGTATCTCTGCGCCAACCGATCTTATTCAAATAACGCGCTACTGTAATGATATATGAACATACTGAATCACCCGAGCTAATAGCACACGGCCACAGCAGCTGTCACACCATAAACCACGGCGACAGATGCTCCGATCCGCTGCTTTAAGGTTTATTTAAATTAAAACTTTTTCGTACTCTTTGAAAATAAAACCGGCATACGGATCTAAGTCTAAAAATTAGCAAAATTTTAAGCCATCATACAATTTAATCGGTCCAGTATCCTCGGAGGAGATAACGAACAAACATAGAAAGAAAGAGGGCAACGATTTTGTGTGCTTAGGCAGATAAAGTATGCAAAAGTCGCTATTTTATCTGCTTAGGCAGATAAAGTGACACTTTTACCTTGTCAATAAAGACAAATAAGTTGTCACTTTTCTGACGTTTGCGGATAAACAATATTTTTTCTGTTGCTTATACAATGCGATCAGAATAATGGATAACAAAGAGGCAACGTTTTTATTATCCCTTTATTAGAACATTTTGTTTCTGATATAAGTCCATACATCTTCTAAAACTCAAAATGCACTTGCCAAAATCTAAATATATTCTTTGGTATACGGGAAGATTCAAAAATATCAAAATGGCTTAAGAATAAAGTACCCTTATTTTTCAAAATACAGAAAAACAAATACTTTTAACAAAGTTTTTTATTTTATAATAAAAAAACTTTGTAAAAGTTGTTTTTCCAATAAAAAACTTTGTTAAAAGTATAATTTTTTGATATGGGACCTAAACATAAAAGAAAATGTGAGAGATCAAAGTTGGCCGAGGATTTTGAAATTTGGTATAGGGGCCTAGATGTTGATTCTAAACAACTTTTCTTAATAACTTTTTGTCGTATTGCTACATAAAAGGCAAACTACTCTACAAAAAAATAGGTTTTTTGAAAATTTCCAAGGCATACTTGATTTTTCAAAACCGAAATTATGTTAGAAATTCGTCTTTAACCAAGCAGGGCTGAACCCCAAAAACTGAAAATTTAAATCAAGAATTTTTTATCTTTTACAAGAGTCGTTTCACCTATTCGGGGACACACTGTATATTGCATTATACATAATTCAATAAATCAATTGAATTAATTGTAGGTACTCTTCTAGTAATTACTATTTGCACTTTGAAACTATCAGTAAAAGCTATTTGTATAAAGTTCACCAAACCCACATTGATGCAGTCGTTTCGGCGCAAACTATATTTTCCTGGAACATTAAGGTGATTAGCTCGCGACTTGTTTAATTACGAAGTGCATGTCGCGGTTAGATTCTATTCACAGCATAGTTTTAATTAAACCGGCAACTGAGACAAATCTCCAGGTATCAATTATTAGCAACTCCTAACTGGTTTCAGGTTGTTGAGCTAAGAGGCGAATTCTTGGCGTTTCCTTAAAACCAACAATTTATAACACGTCAGAACATGTTAACGCCTTGCGTTTCGAAGAACTTTAATGAGAAGAGCAGGCAAGCGTGATAGGGTTGCGGTGTTGGGGCAGTCAATCAAGGTCTACAACCTCGAATCCCCTTTTTATTTGCTGCTTCGTTCTCTTTTTATAAAATTTCAGTGCAAAGATAAACATTTGAACAGCCTTTTACATAATGGCTAATGATTTTAAAACATTTATAAAAATGTTGGGCAAGTCAAAATATTGTATTAAAAAAATTTTTGAATTACACAATTAGGTTTTCATAGATTTTAATTTTCGTTTCTGACAAGTAGAATAAAATTATGAAGGTTACAAATAAGTTTCAGCGATTATTGTAGTAGTGCACTACCCAGGGCCTAGGAAACGGTTGTTATTATCAAATATTATCCAAAAACATATGCTAAAATGGTGTCGACCTTCTTAGGAAGTGGGGTTTCAAAAAATCTCAAGTGAATCTAGTAGCGCAAACTTTAAGATGAAGCCTTGAATTTTATTTAAATTTTAAAATAGTTGTAAGGTCTCTCGATAGTAGTAGTTGGTAGAGATGGGCGCGTGAGTGATTTTTCGCTCACGTCACGCACGTTTCACGCTGACTTTAAACAGTCACGTTCACGCACGATCACGTTCACGTTCACTCACGTTCACGGCGTGACACGCCACTCACGACGTGACACGCAGCTTTTATTTCAAAATTTAAATTCAGATAGAACAGAATGTTCAAATTTAAAACCAATGAAAAAACCCTAAAGGGAACTAAAAATATGTTTTACACCTGACATAATTTACGTGATATGTTGCAATCAGAATAGTTGACATAAAAAGAAAAAAATTAAAATTGACTACAATAACTTCGACAAGGGATAAATGCTGATTTCTCGCAAATATATTTCTTGTAGCTGTCTTCAAAGACATTACTTTTAATACTAAAAGCTGTCATTGGAATTGACGTTTCCCTTATTGGTATGAGTACATAAGGTATACGTTGCTAGGCAACACTTTTAATTCGTAGGTTTGAAAGTACTTTTACGTACAAGGATCAACATTTTCAGCGTTAAGATGAGTATACAAAAAAAAATTACTTTTATTAGAATAATACGTTCTAATCTACACTAGTACACAATAAATTGATTTAAAAATAAAACGTAATCAACATTTTCAGTGTTAAGTCGAGTATACAAAACAAAACATTAGGTACCTTTCTAAAAATAGGTTCATCTACACATCTACACAATACATTTTTGGTTTAATAATAAAATATAATTAACATTTTCAGCGTTAGCCGAGTATAAAAAACAAACCATTACTTTTATTAGAATAATAAGTTCATCTACACATCTAAACATTAAAATGTTGATTTAAAAATAATATGTAATCAACATTTTCAGCATTAAGTCGGATTCTGCGCTCTCTAAAATTCGCCCAGCTACAGCTGTAGAAAATACTCTTTCGCTTGTAGCGGAACTTGCCGGTATGTTTAAAATTTCTCAAGTTTTTTTAACAGTGGCGTATTTACACTGTTTTTCCAAAATCCTAAAATGTCATCTACATTTCGGAATTTTCATATAACATACTAATTTAGTTCTGCTTCGGCATCATCCTAATTACATGTGTCATCGTCAGAGTTCTCTCTAAGTGTAGAAAGATAAGAATCTGATGCTGATGTACCAGTTTTGAGTCATTTGCTAGGTATTTCATCATTATCATCTATAGTTTTATTTGCATTATAATCTTCTCTTTTATGTGAAGGTATGAACTTTAAGGATTTATATTTAGGGTTCAAAAATAAAACCACATAATGTAACTTGTTTGGCACAATTTGTGATTTAATGAATTTAAAAGTTGCTGCACCCTGCAGTATTTTATTCGTGAAATTAACGTGAAACGTGAATCACGCCTTGGAAATTTTCAGTCACGTTCACGTCACGATTTTCAAATATTAGTCACGTTCACGACGTGAAACGCCGTGACACGACGTGACACGACTGTTTTCACGTCACGCGCCCATCCCTAGTAGTTGGTATTGATATTTAGTTTAATGATGTTCAAAAAATGTGAAATCAGCGGAATGAATATTTACAGAAACAGAATACAATATATTGTTATGATATTGGTACAGGGGTTTCAAAATCAGATTAATAAGATTAAAATAATACAGTATTAAAAATTACAAAAGATGAATTTAGATGTGAAATGAATATCAAAATTATTAACATTTATTTAGAAAAGAAAAGAAATAGATATTTATAATTTAATTAATTGAAGCTAATTGAGAAACCGTAGGATTTTAACTTAATTTAATATCTGAAATGAAATTGGAAATTAATGACAAATACTTTTTCGAAATATACTATTTAACATAGTAGGTATTAGTCATATAAAAAATCTTTAATAGTGTGTTGGGCCGGAAAAAATAAGCTAGGTCGCTAAGGAGATAGTTTATTGATTAGAATAAAAAAAAATCTGGTGTGATACAGGCACACAACTTCATTTTACAGTGATCTTATAATTGGCCAAAAAGTTGATTTAAAATTTTTAAGCATTTGTCAAAAAATTAAAAAAATTACAAATTCTACAAAAACGGTGCAAAATAGAGCGTTAGGGGAAGAGACAAATTTTCTCTAGAATTCTAAGCTAAATTCAAAAATGTAATAATATACCGGGTGTTCTATTTAAAATAGGAGTTAATAAAAAAATAGAAAAAAAACAAAAGAAACCCATTTTAGAAGTATTCAACTGGAAAATCACTTATCTCACATCAATACACATTAAAAATTTAATAAAAATGAGAGAAGTTTGAAAAAAATCGCTAGAGCCGTTTTTGAAAAAATTGAAAAAACTGAAAAATGACAAGAGTAAACACCTACTTCCGGTTATTCTATTTTCTTCAAAAGCTTGCTGTCTCATCTACATAGTACACAAAACTTATATATGAAGTTTCAACCCCATACCTCTTTTCGTTTTTGAGATATTCTGTTCACAGACACACACACAGACAAACAGACACACACATAGACACACAGACACACACACACACACACAGACACACAGACAGACCAATGAAAAAAAATATGTTTTTTGGGTTCAGGGGACTCTGAAACAAATTTATATATTAATAAACGGGGCTGCGCGCGCTATTACGCGGTCTATCACAAGAGTAAACACCATACTTGCTGTCGCATTTAGATAATACATAAAACTTATATATGAAGTTTCAACGCCTTACCGCTTTTCGTTGTTGAGATATTCTGTTCACAGGCAGACAGACACACATACGCATAGGCACACAGGCCAATGATCAAAACCATGTTTTTTGTATTCAGGGGACTCTAAAACGTAAAGATCTGTTGAAAACTCAATTTCGAATTTTTGGGGTGAATCCAATACTTCCTTTATTGTAAAAGGAATCAAAAATTTATAACGAAAGTTTTTAAATACATATTTGGTAAAAAAGGCTTAAAAGTGAATATAAATTGGCGTGGTGAAGAAGACTAAAAAAGTAAAATGTTAAAAGAAGAAGATTGGCAGACTAGATAGATGAAGATTAAAATGTGGTGAGAAAATCAATCTAATACAGTTATGATCTACAAAGGCAAATAAAGGTAAGGGAATGTGAATTGAGTTTATTGTGGTATTACATTGCATGGACTGAATTTAATAACAAGGAATAGTTTACAAAGGAATTAGATTACATCGACATCATTAGCAGAGTAAGCATATTTGTGGGGCTTGTCAAGTGACATTTTGTGGCTTGCATATGTCCAAGGTCCGTGGTGCTGGGTTGTAGCAGGATTCATACGTTTGATTTGGTGGAGCATTAGAGTGACACATCTACAGCTAAGGTCGATTTGGATGCTTACTGTGGTGGAGGTGTAGATGTTGATTTAAAAAGGCGAGCTGTTTTTCGTATGCTCCTGTGGCGAACTGTTTTTTCTGGGTTCCTGTGTTGATTTGGATCCGGATAGTTTTGTAGCGTGGTGAGTTGCAGAGCTGGATGTATTGGGTTTGGCAGAGGAGAGTGTAAAGTCCAATAAAAGGTTACAGAATACAGATATTTAAAATAAGAACTGAAAGAAAATAAAGAGTGAAGTGATTTCATTTTAATTAAGGAAGCACTCACCATTTGAGATTGTCGAATTACAAATGTAACGATGAAGTATTTGTAATTAATTTTTCAAAACTAGTTTGAAGTGTCAGTTGACAGATGTATTGAGTTGTCATATAAAATAAGAACATCAAATTTCAGAATATAAGCAATATAGAATATAAAGAAGCCGACCTGATTTTCAGTCAAGTGTTTCTACTGAGGCTAGCAGTAAATAATGTAAATAATTTTGATTATACATAATAAAAATAGGACAATTAAATTAATTAAAATTCAATTTAATATAAAAATTTGATTGAGAATAAGCTAAAGTAAAGGTGTAAAACAATTATAACATAAGTTGAGCACACAAAGTGGAGCTAATCACCTTGACAATATATTATTTTACCGACATTTTTAATTTGTAAGTTGTTACCCTGAGCTAATCATATAGGTCGTTACAAAATATCTACAGCGGGAATGAAGCTGCAGATGCTTCAATAAAAATGCCAGTTTCAGGTGATGACGTACTTCAAAACATAAAAAAATCTTTATCCTCCCTAAAAAGGTTATTTGCTTAGAAGAATCGAGTTCGAGGAGATGAAATTAGCAAGCGTATCCAGTATTGGAGTTTGTTCTCGTATAATAAAACCATAAACTACTTCAAATTTAAACAAATGTAATATCGGATTTAGCTAAAGTCCTTGAATTAAATTGAATTTTGAACACATACTTTAGATGAACAAGGCATGTATTTTATCGAATCTGCTTTTTTATTAATGTAAAACGAAAATTTGATTGAGAATGTTTCAATTTTAAATTGACGTCTAAAAATAGTGAAATATATTTAAAAATCGTCGATTAAAAAACCCTACTTTTAAAAATATTAATTTTTGAATAAATATAGATAATAGTAACTGAAATGTGTGATATTATTACGATATTGTAACAACCCGCAAAAAAATTGCCTTTATAATTATAAACCTTATAGGTTTTAAGTTGTCAAGAGGAAGAATAAATCGAAGCCGCCTCTGCAAAAATTTTATTTATTAAGCACGTAAAAGGTTACATTGTTATAATCCAAGCAACGGTTGAATTGCATCCGGGAAGTCAAAGAAATTCGATATTAACTTACTGGCAGAATTTTCGAAGAATCCGGCTGGGCCAGCAAACATGCAATTTCTGTACTACGAGAACCGATGAGTCAGTTTGGTTTCATGCAGTACCAAGAGCCGCTAAGAATAAAGCCATTTTTGGCAAGTTGGCAAAACGGGAACTCCCGGCTCTTCACGAAAGAAAATTACCTTTTGGGGAGCTCGAACTGGACAGGCAGTCTTCCCCGCGTTTCGCGATGAACTAATTACCGGCGAAAGCCGCTTTTGGCGTACGGAGCCTTGGCGCGTGCCTCGCGAAATAATCAAAGTCAAAATTGAAAGTTCTATTTAAAAATTGATGTTAGCAAGTGTTGTGACAAGTCACTCAAAATTGAAGGAATATCAATGAAGCCAGGGGCATTCAAGTAACATCCTAACACTTTTCGAAATCCATAATACTTTCGAGCTTACCGCAAATAAATAAAATTAACATTCACCCTCCAAGTTCTAGCAACGGCACCTGGACGAAGGTCAGTCATTTATGGTATTTATTTAACCAACCAGAAGCAGGGCTGCTATGTTTATTCTTTCCTTCCAAAGTAAATTGATGCCATAAAAATTAAGCATAATTTTGATTAATCCTTTTAACGAAGCTACAGTTAATTAACCATTGATCAGATAGGGTAAAATTTATTTGTACTTGATTCGAATTATTAAGTTCTTCTAATATAAGTTATTTAATCGTTCGTGGGTGTTTAATTTAACCATAACTCGTAACTTACAACTCCTAAGTTACCGCACAGTGGTCAGAAGGTGAGATTTCGACCCCTTCGGGCAATTAGTGATATACGGGTTTGAATCCACCCTTATACTACACAAACGTGGCAGCACGTTAAACTGGTAACCAGGGGGTTGGGAAAACAACCCCTTGGTTATAATATCGATGGTAAATATTTTGATTTTGATATTTACAATCTTATATGTAGGCTGCTATAATTACTTATACTTCTCTATTGTTTCAGTCTCTAGAACTAAATTCCTTGGCGGATTACTGAATATAATATGACGCATTGTGGTATTTTATACTTATATCTCCACGTTCTTTGTTAGTTGATACAGTTATTCACCTATGTGAACCATTGTAATTGCTTTGAACATCATTATCACTTCGTGTACTTAGTGCATCTTTCGGAGACTTTATATACGTACATGTTGATAATACTTTTTCCGAAACGCTTGGGTATAGAAAAAAGGTAGCGTCCAGAATGGGGTCTAGTACAGCACCCCATCAGCAAATATGAATACTGCAGCCAATATGTGTGAATACTCACGTTGTGTGGCATAAATAAAGAATACAAATACTACTACAGTTTATTTATTGATAAATTAAATAATTGGATTACTATAGACCAAAAATACTTACGGACCAGCTCTGAGACACAACTGGCGCTTGAAACTCTGGCTGTCAGTGCTGGGTCATGCAACCATGTCACAGCTGGAGTGACGTGACGTGAATTTTGAAATTTCGGAATTTCTGATACGAGATTGTGGACCTGGGGACTTGTAACAACAAACTTTTAGAAATACTTATTTATAATTTGTAATGCATTTTACATTATGATATATTATAGATTCGTTTGGGTTGGACCTGAAACGTTATAATATATTATTTGCAACACTGGTTTGGTAGCCCTTTCGTCAGGACGTTAAATTAAAATTATTTCTCTCGTGTGAGTCACTATTTCTATAGGTTAAATGCCTTGCGATTTTCAGATAGCCCAGTTTACAACATGAGAACTCTTACCTTTTATACCCAGTCGAGGTTACGGATATTATGGAAATTTATCCAATGAGCCTAACTTAAAATTATATGTTTTAAGCTTCTACTGAAATAAAAGCCAATCTTCTCACAGTAAGTGTAGCATAACTATATGTATATTAGCTTTCAAATACACATACGAAACAATAAAGCAATGGAATTAAATCCTAAAATAAGTGGCCATTTCTAAGCACAAGGTGGTTTATTAATAATAAAAAAATACTAGTTAAACAAAACTGGAATAACTATGACTGCTGTACTAGCGTACATAAATCCAGCAAGTCGAGACACTCATTGTCGGTTCCTTTGATGTCAAATTACCCATTTGAATGACCTTGAACGGCTCTTGGGTGGTATTTTCCGATAGTACTAACACTTTAAGCCACTACTTTACCAAATCATGATTGGTAGCAGAGCCATTAACTGGCTCTGATTGGTAGAACTTTGTTATTCCTTCTGGTGTTAAAGCTTAGAAATGCCCCCTAACTCACTGTCCGAGGCACTCTAGGCAGGTTTCAACATGAGTGTTTCTACTTGTTTGATTTATATACATTGGTTATACACTTATATTTAGACAAAAAACAGTTTTCCATTCACTGTATGTAAGTCCAGTCCTGCACGCAATATTTCACGCAGACTATTTCACTGTGTCCCGCGAGGTAATTCGATACTTTGGCGATAACCTGACGCTTAACGTCATAAGTCGTCACAATGACTTTACGCCGAGCCCAGAAACGTTTCTTGGTATGCGATGCGAGGTGATGCAATGTGATGCAACTGACTAAGTTCGGTACTTTCTCACAATAAAGTCCTGTTTTGCATTTAAGAATGTCAATTATTAGTGTTATACCTCTTGGTTCGCTTCTTCACGATTCCAGAATGAGTTGGCCCTTAATGAAAGTCGAACGGTGCAATGGACGGCGTTGCCGAGTCGAAGATGTTTGTAGCTGAGGAATTTTGAAAGCCTAAACCATTGCAGTCGTGGCATTATTTCAGAGCCGCTTACTGAAGGCAGTATTTGGCGTTGGACCAATTTGACACCGTAAAAGAACAACCTGATCCCTTCAAATGTCGCACCACAAATCCTCTCTTCCTGCCCGCGATTGTTGTACTTAATATTTTTTTCGCGATTTTAAAACTGCTTCCGGCACCGCTTGTACAAACTGTTCACTAAAAACCGCCGTTTACAGATGACGGAAGCCTAAAGTCGATAGTTCGAAACTTAACTAAATTTATTCACAGTTAACTGTAACAATAAACAAACGTGCAAGTTTGTTGTATTTTGAAACCTTATCAACTAGTGTTAGCTGTAGGTTGATCAGATTCTATTTCATAGTTTCATCCATAAATTGCTACACACGCCTGTGTGATGTATTGTTTATGCATTGAACTACAACTAATGTAACATTTAATTAGAAGAACACTCATTTCCTTTAATTTTTTGTACTTATGTAGTTAAACACTGACCAGTACACCATCAGTTTTAATATGATGACAACATACTGTCTATTAGCTAGATGAATTAAAACATCTTCTTGAAAACAACTCACTTGTTTTTCTTCCTTCGTATAAAAGCGAAGGAAGTATTTTAATCGCGAAAAAATCACCTTCCGATGTTTCTTCAGATCTTGACATATCAAGGTCCCTGGGTGACGAAAATCAGGTTTTCTCAATTGTGTCTGTCTGTCTGTCGGTCTGCCTGTTGCCGGTATAATTCAAAAACTATTCTTAAAATAATACATTACAAGCCTTCAGTGTAGTCGCTATCACAACTGATAATTTGACCTTTCTAGTGCATTTTCCTAAGCGTAACTTAATTTCCGGGGATTATGACTGCATTCATTGATTAGACTAAGAATAAATCGGATAAACTTATTTATTAAACACCTATTACAAATCATTAAAACTCAACTTCTTAAAGTATTAAAAATGTATGTACACTATAAGCACCTGGAGGGTTTCGCAACTTTTTTGCACACCAGCGGAACGCAAAGTTCGGTTGCATTTTTGTGTTTTTGGCTGGTTTCGTCGCTAGCTGCAACTTCACTGGATTACGTCATAGGAGCTCCTTATTTGCTGAAAAGGTTTCCCTACACCGGCGCCGTTGTTTAATCATGGTGGCGGCTATGCCAAAAATACCCCTATCAAGTCGAAATTACGCTGCTTGTGTCAATCTTCTGCTGACGTAATTACGAAACAATGGGTCGGCACACTGGGGGTGAAGGTGCGGAACATCCTCACTGAGAATCGGCGACGCTGTGGGTTGATACAAGATATACATTTAGAAGTAGTTTTTGTTACTGAGAATCGGTGACATGGAGGAATGACTCAATATGCGAGTTTTTAGAGGTAGTTTCCGGTACCAAGAATACGCGACCAAAAGGGATGATTCCGGCTTAGGAGTTCAATAAGTTTTGAAATTCTCTGGGCTTGTTCTGGAGAGCCTCTGAACTTGTACTGGCCGGTTAAAGCTCCGTCAACCCGAAAACCTGTTTTGAGTGGAGCTTGCTGGTCCCAAAGCACCCTGGGGTTTGGGATAGTTGCTTCTCCAGGTCAACCTGGATTTACAAGCGTCTTGAACTGACCGGGCATCTTTTTCTTATACCCAGTCGGGGCCCCTACTATTTGGATAATCTTCTGGGGAATTCAAATGGGGATGTCAACTCGCATATCGCTGGGCCCCACGCGCTAGAGACCAAACATTGATTGTGACTTAAGCTAGTGGAGTTAAAAGTCTAGCACATTATTAATGTGTTGATTTAATTTGTACAGGTGCATCTAGTGAAGTTTACTCATACTCCTTTAATTTGTTTCCCTGCTGTAGCTACTGAATATTGTTTACAAATTTTCACCTTCATCAGTTTTAAGCTGCTGCTCAATTTATTTGCTTAAAGCAAAATTTTTCATTTACTACTTTAAGTAATAGATTTGTTTATTTAAATTAAATTAGCCATTTGCTACCATATATGCTTGTGGGGTAAGCGTAGACTTATTGCATACACTTATTGCATACACCGATTATTGGTTCTAGTTAATAGCTTTGAATATAAAATTAGGCTTATTTCAGCCATGACCCTGATTATTACCGAGCGCTTTTAATTTATTAGTATATTTTTTTATGCTTCGTATTACTCAATAATTTTTCAAGTTGAACTGCTTGCCCAAAATTGTGAGCTTTTTTCGTATGCTAACGAATGCGGTTTATATATTATGAATATTAATGTTAAGAGTGGTTCAATCAACTTCTGATTGTTTATATTATTGGGGATTTTAAGTAGTTTGAGGTTTACTTTTTTTTCTGTAAATTTTCGGGTTCTACCTGCCTCGTATCGGTTGCTCCGCCCTACACACACCTATACAGAATTATTACTGTACACGTTAGTAATCATACACTACAGGGTAGCGTTTGAAATTATATTGTTACATTTTGAATCGCAGGTGTCGAACGATCACACAATTTTCTACTTAATAATAATTCTCATTTTTTATATTCTGAATTAAATTTTAGTGATCTGACTGTAGCAGAATCTGAATTTTGCTTTGACAGATGTCCTGTCCATAATGGTGTTAAATGTTATAAGGAAGACACACATTTACTTTTCCATAGTCAACCTTTATCGAAAATTATGGAACTTTAAAATAGTGGTTTCCCAATTTTATATTTGTTTTACTTGACAAAATATTTTTGTAGGTATAGGATCAATATAAATTTATTAGCATATCGAACCATATTTATTCAGTAGTTTTTATATAGCTAACAGAATATGACCAAATAGAAAAGTAAACAACTGTTTTCCAAACGTAGTGCTCTATACTGGTAGTGCAGCTGAAAGCTGTAAAATGTAAAACACCCGCTATTAATTTTTATGCAGTGCTTAAATTTTACTAACCCGATAAATTTTGTAAAACTCGGAGAATTCCCAGTGCAGATTCCGAGTATGGCTGGTACACGTTAATTTCAAAATTTTATTTCATAGCGGTGTTTGAAGCCCTGTTGCATGCAATAGCTGCACATAAGCTTTTCTATTTTATGCGCTGCGATTACATTTCTGTTAATGTCAAACGTGCGGCTACGATTTGTCAGCCTCGCTAATTCGAATCCGGCCCAATGTTGCATATGGCAAATAGGTTTAATAATAACCGTTGCTGTAATTAAAGTTCCAGCATGCTCCTACACATTACACGGTATCTAATTCCGATATCTACACCTCGTTTGAGCTACGCTTACTTTGTGTTGTCACTGTGCTACCAAATAGTCATAAAGGGTTTCGTATGTCTAATGGGTTAGAGGTAGCAGGAGCGCACTGCTTATAGAACATAATGATTTCATGAATGAATATTTATAACATGAGGTGTTGTTCAAACTAGGTCACAACAAAATGAAAAAATAATTGATGACAATAGCTAATTATACATGAGCCAGATTTTTATTTACAGCAACTAATTGTTAACAGCCAATAATGAAGCATCGATATAGAACTTATGTGTTCGAATTTAGACGTTTTTGCCTTTCTTGCCTTATTTTTATAAGTAGTTAGTTTAACTATTTTTCAAAAAATTGCAATGACAAATCAAACGGTTTTCAAAATTTTGAGAGTTTATTTAACAATGTGGAACGTTTCTAGTTGAGTTTGAAACTGGCGCTTAAAAATTCTAAAGGGCAACTTTTAAAATTGTTAACATAAACGTAAATACTAATAAATAAAGTATCTAGTATTTTTACAGTTTTCATTATAAACATCTCAGTGTTGGTATGTAGATCCTCTATATATGCTATATATAAAATTCGAAGGGCTTTTCAATATAATGGATATGTATTAAGTAATATACTTTTGTAGCCTAACAATTTTATTCTGCAAAATGACTTCTAATAGATAAAATATATCAAAGATAAACTAAATTTTGAATAAAAATAATTCTGAAGTTACCATATACTTGGCTGATTTTAACTCTTTATCAATATTTTTCTATAAAATTCTGATCCTGAAACCAAAGAATATATACTTTCGAGCTACTATAGATGATCAGTATAAATATTTTTATAGATCTCATTGAATGCCTTTTTGCTTCCCGGTATATACCGACCCTCTACCGTAATGTTATGATACAACTAGCAATATGATTACATTTTATATGTAAGCTTTCAGGACTGCTTTAGAGAAGTAGCAGTACAAATCTAAATTTTTGAATAAATCGGTAAAGGTACTTTTGAGTGGAATGCGTTGGGAAGGATTAAAATGCTTTATTTTTTAGATATTCTATCAGAAATATAATCAAAGTGTTACAGAATTTAAAATTATAAATTAATGTTTTTCTTTAAATACTGGTTTTCAGATTGTAATTTTATGCATTAAATGTTTCTAGCGGTAAACTTAGTTGGACAACAATATTTTTTAAGTTTCAAAGCATTCCAATCAGTACTTGTAGATTATAGAAGCTGTGAATATAAATCATTATAATATTTAAATTCAGATTTACAGATACTTTTTCTCTTTTTTTTCTTGTTTTACTACTAGATCAGTCGTGAATGAGGTATCGGGTAGACCAACCTTTGCGATCCCGGTAGAGCATATATCTAATCTACTTCAGGGAAACCACTCTGCCCACACGAGCCTTGGTTCTCTGCCTCCTCCTGTTGCCGTGGGAAAATCAGGTCCTATCCGTTATCTTATCCATATCTGATTTATCCTTCCTATAACCCTAACCGTCTACCAGCCCGTAACGGCCAGCGCGATAGAGTATGACCAACTCTCTTCAAATCAAATTCCATTCCTGAAAACAATCCCTAGGTGGGTCGAACGAAAAGTTCGGAATCCCAAACTTACCAGAAACTGCCAGTCTGCTCCATAGAATATGGGGGGAACGTCGATAACCAAACAGAAACAGAACAACGCGAAAGCTAACCCAAATTTAAAAAAAAAAGAAAGATACAAAAACTAGCAGTTGCTCAACAACATAAAATGGGATATTCTAGGAATCTGCGTAAGTAGAATTAAAGAAGAGAAAGCAACAACTCTGTAGTCTGGTGACATGCTCAACCTAGATTTTTCAGTAGTAGGTTTGCCATTCTATTAACTAAAAACACCAAAAGAACAATTACTACAACAATGCATTCCATTTCACACCGGGTATGTATGCTATCTCACAACTAAATAAAAAGTGTCGAGTACAACTCATACAATGAATACAAGATATTGAATAGCTATATATAGATATGACAAAAGCGAACTGTCTGAAAAAATCACAGTTAGTAATGATAACTGAAGATTTTAATGCAAAGTTGGGTCAAAGGAGACACCGAGATCCGCCAAATGTTGGAAATTTTAGATTGGGAAATAGAAATGGAAGAGGTAAAATACTTGTACAATACCTACAGAGCGAACAACTTTTCTGTATTAACTTGTTTATTGAGAAAACAACTCTAAAGACGGTGGACGTAAAGAAGCCTAAATGGCCGAAACAAAAACACGATCGATTTCATTATCACTGAAAAAAAATACTGCAAAGATGCTTCAGTTCTCAATAAGTTTGACACAGATAGTGAACATCGACTAGTAAAAGCCCTATTTAAAATAAATCTGAAATTGGAAAAAAAATATGGTGAAACGTCAGAACATGTTTCCAACTATAGATATGTTGGAAGATAATCAGTTAGCTATTTAAAAACACTGAAAAGTGAATTAGAACCTTTATACACCCTAAAAAGCATGGAAATAGACCAGCTGACCAAAAAGATTACATTTAGTATTTAAGCTGCTGTCAAAATATCCTTCGAAAAATAAAAAGTAAGCAAATTCACTCCTGAAACAATTAAACTTATAAAAGAAAGAAGATCAAAAGAAAGAGGCACCCAGGAATATGCAACACTAAGCAAAATTATAAAAAGAGAAACAAGGAAAGATCTAAGAAAACACAATACAAACCTAATCCTTAACACTAGCGAAGAATACAAAAATATAAAAGTAATCGAAGACTTCTAGACAAAACGCTACTCCTCGACTATACCAAATCCCAACCCACAACAAAGACTAATTTTGAACGCTGGTTGTGAAGAAATCCCCGAGATAAGCCGGAGTAAACTAGAAATTGCTTTAAAACAGGTGAAAATAAATAAATCTCCAGGCGAAGATAAAATATCGTCCGAAATTCTGTAAATTGGAGGACAAAAACACTCTGAAATAATGCGGATATAAATTAACTTCTCGACAAAGGAAACCTGTCGACTGGCAAAATAGTAAGGTCATACTTCTGTTAATACAAGGCGATCACGAAAATCTTGAAAACTATCGCCCAATTAGCTTATTGTCGAACCTGACGGACCAGCTAACACATAAATTCGATATACAGTGCTTTCGTAAAGTAGCGGATAAATTCGTTAAAAATTCAAGGAATAATTTTTGGAAAAAATGCTTTGACCCGTTAATTCTTATTTTTATTTGAGCATTTTTTGAAATAAAATGCATACATACAGGGTGTCCCGCGTATGAGGTATGGCGTTATCGATTTGTTTTTAAATGGCAACCCCCTTTTTTATTACGGAATTTGAAATAACGCATCTTTTTACTTACGTTAAGCTGATTTTTGAATATAGGTCAGATGATTAAAAATTAAGAAAAAAAAAACATTAAAATTGCAAAATACTAAATTTAATTGCAATAGTCATTTCAAAAACCACTAAATTAAAGGTACAAATTGTGCACCGTTGTCTACCTGACAGTAAGTAAGACGATCGATATGTTTTTTATTGATTGCTGTTATTGATAAAAGCGTAAAATCATACTTCTTAAAATTAAATTTAGTATTTTCTAAATTTAATTTTTTTTTCTTAATTTTTGGCAATGTGACCTATACACAAAAATTACCTTAGCGTAAGAAAAAAGATGCGTTCTTTCAAATTCCGTAATAAAAAAAGGGGGTTGCCATTAAAAAAAAATATCGATAATGGTATACCTCATACGAGGGACACCCTGTATGTATGCATGTTATTTCAAAAAATGCCCAAATAAAAATAAAAATCGACGGGTCCCAGCGTTTTTCCAAAAGTTATTTCTTGAATTTTTAACGAATTTATCCGCTACTTTAAGAAAGCACTGTATATCAACCAGTTGAACAAGCTGGCTTTCGCAAGGGCTTCGGAACAACCGACCATATACAAACTCTTCGCCTTTTAATAGAGAAAACATCCAAGTATAACATCGATATCCATTTCGCTTTCATTTACTACAAGAAAGCTCTCGACTCCCTAGAGCAATGGGCAATTATGCAATTCTTAGACAACTCAGGATAGATTCAAGGTATATTAGACTCCTCAAATGCATATACAGAAAAGCAACAATGTCAATTAAATTAGCTGAAAATCTAAAAACGGAATACATAGCGATCAAAAAAGGAATAAGACAAGGTGACGCGATCTCGCCTAAATTATTTACCCTGTCATTAGAGGATGTGGTTAAGAGTCTCGACCAGGAGAAAAAGGGAATTAAAATAGATGACACGTATTTACACCAGTTGCCGTTTGCAGACGATGTAGTGCTAATTAGTAAAGACCCGGAAGAACTAATTTGCTGGGCCCCATTTAGAAAATTGAGATTTATATTAAAAATAGGGATGTTCCCATGAATCTTAAAAGAAAAGTGTATGGCTGTTGTATACTCCCAGTTAACACATATGTGCTGGAAACCATGACCTTTATAAAAAATAGTCTCCAGCAACTTCAATGTAATTAATGATCCTTACAAAAAAGTACCTAGCATCCATCGACTTCAATGTATTCAGCGAGCTATGGAAAGACAAATATTGGTTGTTAGTCTAAGAGAGCACGTTAGAAATGAGGACAATAGGCCAAAAACCAAAATAAGAGGTGTGACGGAGAAAGTGGCAAAACTGAAATAGTAGTGGGCTGGACATGTGGCTAGAAAGAACAGCGGTACGTGGACAATAAAACTGCTTGTTGGAGACCATAGGAGAATAGAAGTATTGGCAGACCAATGAAAAGATGGACTGATAATATACAGCTGACCGCGGACAGAAGATGGGTTCATTTCGCACAGGACAAAGACAATTGGAAACGACTTATGAGGTCCATTTCCAGCAGTGGACGAATTACGGCTTGCAGAGAAGAAGAAGAAGTCCTGAAAATCAGTATATTTTCTTATTCTTTTTACTTCCTTTCGATAAACGAAGTATTGGATTCACCCCAAAAATTCTAAATTGAGTTTTCAACAGATCTTCACCTTTTAGCGTCCGCTGAACCCAAAAAAACATGTTTTTGTTCATTGGTCTGTCTATTTGTGTGTGTGTGTCTGTCTGTGAACAGAATATCTCAAAAATTAAAAGAGGTATCGCGTTGAAACTTCATACTTAAGTTTTGTGTACTATCTAGATGCGACAGCAAGCTTTTGAAGAAAATCGCATAACCGGAAGTATGGTGTTCACCCTTGTGATTTTTCAGTTTGTTTCGATTTTTTCAAAAACGGTTCAAACGATTTTTTTGAAACTTGTATTGATGTGTGATAGGTGATTTTCCAGTTGAATACCTATAAAATGGGTTTCTTTTGTTTTTTCTATTTGTTTATTAACTCCTATTTTAAATAGAACACCCGGTATATTATTAAATTTTTGAATTTACCTTAAAATTCTAGAGTAAATTTGTTTCTTGAACTAATGCTCTATTTTGTATACGGTTTCCGTAGAATTTTTAATTTTTGAAATTTTTTGACACCTATTTCACTTCAATACACATTAAAAAGAAGTTTTGTGGGTGTATAACACCAGATTTCTTAATTCTGAATGTATGTAGAAAACCCTACTCTTTAGATTAATAATATAAAACGTTAGTGTACTGTATTATATTTTTCTTAATACAAGATTTGATACAAGAAATCTTCAATTTTTATTAAAAATTGTAAATATTTTGCAGAAATTTTAATTAAATTTAGTTGCCGAATTTGGAAGTAGATAGAGTGCAGAAAGAGAAACGTATTAATCAATAACCGTCCACTTCAAGCTCTCTCTTTATATTGTAATTTGTAAATGTTCATATCCAATATTTGTAAAATAGCATTGAAAAACATTACATCTAAAGAGCTAAATTCACACAGTTATTGTACCTAACTTCAAGAATGCACATGTAGTAACACATGAAAAAAGTTTTAATTCGTCCACCTATCTCATTGCCACCAAGACCTACAACTCCCAGCAGTAAAAACAAAAACTGAAAGTGCATATCCAATGTGATTTTATGTATCTAAAAATACCAGCTAGAGCTATAATAGTATATTACGTTATTAGGAGTAAAAGTGATACTTTATTTGGCGAGACCGGACGCGTTTGACTGACGAGCGCCAGTAAGTCAGACAAGTCCGAGCGAGGCACAAAAAGTCACTTTTGCTCCGAATAGCATATACTACTACATTTTCAAATGCCCGAACTAATATAAATACAAAAATCTGATGTGATACACGTACACAATTTCTTTTTACAGTGATCTTATAATATGCCAAAAATTTGATTTTCAATTTTTAAGCATTTGTCAACAATTTTCAAAAATTACAAATTCTACAGAAACCGTACAAAATAATGCGTTAGTTGAAGAGCCAATTTTTTTCTAAATTCTAATTGTGCACCTGCATAGCGATCGTAACCGCATCTTCGCAGCGGATGTAACATCTTTTGAACAGAGGGGTCTTATTGTTGAAACGTTTTTACTCTTTTGTGACATGATTCTGTATCGGTTGAGGCTTATTTTCGTCAAATATAAAGCCTGGCCTATGTGAAAGTTATTACGTCCTTCTATTTCAAAATTAACCCAAAAATAAACAAAATTTTACTTTTTAAGGTACTCACCCTGTATATATTTATATGAAATTGTAGCTGTTTCATGCGAGGTAGATGTATAATATGTATGCAAAATATCGTCTTCTTCCGACAAATAGTTTTTGAGCTATACTACCAATAGACAGACAGACGGACAGACAGACAGACAGACGCAATTAATAAAACCGTTTTTTTCGTCATTTAGAGACCTTGAAACGTGAAGATGTGAAAAAGTCTCGGAAGGTGAGTTTTTCGTGTTTACAATATTTCATTCGTCTTTCAGACGAGGGAAGTGAAACCACAAACAAAACCATTTTAGAGGTTTCCAACTCAAAAATCACCGATCTCACATTAATACACATTAAAAATGTAATAAAAATGTAAAGTTTAAAAAAATTCTTAGATCAGTTTTTGAAAAAATCGAAAAAACTGAAAAATCACAACACCATACTTCCGGTTATGCGATTTTCTTCAAAAGATTGCTGTCGCATCTAGATAGTACACAAAACTTATATATAAAGTTTCAACGCCATACCTTTTTTCGTTTTTGAGATATTAGTGCCATTTACACGGACGCTTTTCCTTACAGATTTGGAGCGGACGCGCCAAATACGAGTGCAAAGAGTGTGCATGTAAATGCACCAAAACTGTTCAGGCTAAGAACGTGTTATAACAGACACGCCAATATCGCACTCCAGGCTCGTACAATTTTATTTTAATAAATTCTTTCTGCAAAATGGTTCAGGCTTGGAGTGCGCACTTGATTGGTGTTAATATAATAATACCACCCGGGTGACCATTTATGGTCACCCGGTATACTCTTATTTAATAAACTCCTTTAAAAATTACTATGCCCGACACACGGTATTGGGCAAAAGATACATTCGAAAAGTTTATAGAAATGTATAAATCTTTCCCGTGTCTACAGTGTCCGCCAAAAAGTCGGCATAATATGGGAAACATTTTTATTTTTCAAAAAAACTTTTTACGTCAATAATTTATGCGTGTCTAAAAACATATTTAGCCCCCATCATATATACAGAGTGATTTTTACTTCTTTAGAAAATTGAGTTTTTCGAAATTGTCAAAATCCGAAAAGTGCTATTTTTCGGAAACTAAGTAAGATTTCAATGAGATTTTTTTAAAGAGTGTTATTTTTAGCGAACTAAACAGTCTCAAGGCTAGAAAACCCCTATTTTAGTTAAAAATTAATTTTTCAGTTTTTTTTATATTTTTCTAAATTTCACATATCAAGACTTATAATATTAAAATTCTTTAAAGATTTATAGTGGGAAAAAATAATATAAAATGTTAATTACTTACTTCTTTAGATTTTTTATTATTTACCGAAAAGTGGTATGTTTGCATAATTTTTACGTTTTTATGCAAGTTGCTTTTTAGGAGAAATATTTTTCAATTTTAATTAATATCTATTTAAATGGCTTCAAGAAACTCTAATCTAGCCCTGTTAATGAGTTACAGTTACAAAAATCCTGTAAATGTTCTTTTATAGTTATCTAAATGAAGAGATTTTTAATCCAATTACATGTTCTAGAAACCTCTTCATTTAGACAACTGTTAAAGAACATTTACAGGATTTTTGTAACAGTGGTTCATTTACAGGGCTAGATTAGAGTTTCTTGAATCCATTTAAGTAGATATTAATTAGAATTGAAAAATATTTCTCCTAAAAAGCACCTTGCATAGAAAACGTAAAAATTATGCAAACATACTCCTTTTCGGTAAATAATAACAAATCTAAAGAAGTAATTAACATTTTATATTACTTTTTTCCAACTATAAATCTTTAAAGTCTTCACATACAAAAATGTGAATTTTAATATTAAGTCTTGATATGTGAAATTTTGAAAAATATTTAAAAAACTGAAAAATTAATTTTTAGCTAAAGTTAAAAAAATTAGAGGTTTTCTGGCCTTGAGATTGTTCAGTTCGCTAAAACACGCTTTAAAAAAATCTCATTGAAATCTTTCTTAGTTTCCGAAAAATAGCACTTTTCGGATTTTGACAATTTCGAAAAACTCAATTTTCTAAAGAAGTAAAAATCACTCGGTATATATGATAGGGGCTAAATAGGTTTTTAGACAAGCACAAATTATTGACGTAAAATTTTTTTTTGAAAAAACTTGCGACTTTCACTCTGATGATGCAAGCTGCAAGGTCTTGCGAAACGTTAGTGAACATGGATGCACAAACAGCAAAACGGCCAAATCTGCCTAAGTATCCTCGTTCTCAAGATACTCAAACAACACGATCCACCAAAGAGCATGGCCATCGTGCGGGTTTTTGCTCGACTTCACAAGGTGGAAGGCACATTAAGCCAGAAAATGCTGGGTGTTCATATACAAATACTACGCGGTCTAAGCCGAAATTCTATGCTAAGGAGGACACTGTATAATCATACGGATCATTTTCAAGCAACTCTCGTACAAGTGTCATGTGCCGATATAAATTTCTGTTTTGCTTCCATTTCTTTACCCATACTGATCGCGGTGCTTTCTTTTTTAGCGTTTCCAAATAAATATACAGGGTGTTTCATTAATAATTGGAAACATTTTAACTATAGAATCCTGGGCTCAAAACATTAATATTTAACCCGAATCACTTAGATAATATGTGACTCCTTACTGAGATACATAGTGTTTTATTTAAAAATTTAAAAATGATTTTTCCCCATTACTTTAAAACTATTCGACGTGTACGTATCATATTTGGCAGGAAGTGTAGACACTGTAAACTATGCTAAATTATGTCAAATAAACGTTTCTGACTACTACCAGAGGCGTACGACAGGGGCAAGTGAGTGGTTGACCCATTCCAAATTCTACGCCACTGGCGGAATTGCCACTTTAGCACAATTTTTCGATTCTTTAATACTTTCTATGTAAATAACATAGTCTTTCTTCGTAACGATAAAGTCATTATTTTTCGAGATATTTAAAGTTAAACATAAAGCTGAGCAGTTATTTTGATTTTAATATGTATTAATTATGTCGCTGCTTTTTGTCATAAGAATGCATTTATTACGCAAAAGAAACTTTAATCCGTATTAACAAAAAAACATAATGTTATTTAATGAAATTTATTGAAAGGAATACATAGATGCATTCAACATAAAAACAAATTGAGGTTCTGAAAAGAACCATTTTGTTATAATCTAAATAAAAGAACAATTTTAATAAATAACATTAGGTTTTTTTGTTAATACAGATTAAACTTTCATTCGCGTAATAAATGCAATCTTGTGACAAACAACACCGACATAATTAATACATATTAAAATCAAAATAACTGTTCAGCTTTATGTTTAACTTTAAATATCTCGAAAAATAATAACTTTATCGTTATGAAGGAAGAGTATGTTATTTACATATAAAGTATTGGAGAATCGAAAAATTGTGCTAAAATGGCAATTCCGCTAGTGGCGTAGAATTTGGAAAGGGTCAACCAATCAGTTGCCCCTGTCGTACGCCTCTGGCAGTAGCCAGAAACGTTTATTTAACATAATTTAACATGGTTTACAGTGTCTATACTTTCTGCCAAATATGATACGGATACGTCAAATAGTTTTAAAGTAATGAGAAAAAATATTTTTAAATTTTTAAATAAAACACCCTATATCTCAGTAAGGAGCCACATTTTATCTAAGTAATTTGGGTTAAATATTAATATTTTGAGCCAAGGATTCTACAGTTAGAATATTTCCAATTATTAATGAAACACCCTTATAAACCTGCACATGCAACTGCACACACTTTATTTTTTTTCTTCTTGAACATGTTTATTATTCTGGAACTGTTCGATTACGCGC
This sequence comes from Agriotes lineatus, assembly GCA_940337035.1. Classification (NCBI taxonomy): domain Eukaryota; kingdom Metazoa; phylum Arthropoda; class Insecta; order Coleoptera; family Elateridae; genus Agriotes; species Agriotes lineatus. The sequence goes on along the minus strand of OW679196.1, from coordinate 5,634,619 downwards.
TAACCCAAAACTTTTAGAATTCCTAAAATTCCACGCGCCACATCAATACTTGACGAAATCGCATTTAAACTAAAAGTTTTGGATTGTACGCTCCAAAACTGCAGGCCTGGAGTGCTACGATTTAGGTAACAACGCGATTGGCGCGTGCACTCTTTGCCCGCGCTCCGGCGTGCACATTTGGAGTTTCGCTCCAAACCTTCGCGCTGGGAGTGTACGTGTAAATGGCACTATTCTGTTCACAGACAGACAGACTGGCAGACAGACCAATGAACAAAAACATGTTTTTTGGGTTCAGGGGACTTTAAAACGTGAAGATCTGTTAAAAACTCAATTTCAAATTTTTGGGGTGAATTTAATACTTCCTTTATTGTAAAAGGAAGTAAAAAGTATTTCAATAATGTCTAATAATCTAGAAGCCCCATGTCCAAAATATTCGAAAGCTAATTAAGTTTTGAAGTAATTTTACTCCGCTGGCGTAATAGTTATTTACTATAGAAGTAGGATAAGAGCATAATTAATATACGTGTGTGTTAAGTTACAAACGAGTGTGTAGCACGAGTTATGTAAGCACACAAGTATATTAAGGATGCATTATCACACCTTTAAGAATTGTATGAATAAACTGCTGTCGTTGAGGTTAGAATGTTAATATTAAAAATAAAGGCGCCAAAATGTTTTCTATAAAACATCTAAGGTTTTTTAATTTAATTACGTACGTTTCGTTTGCATAGTAAACTTCTTCAAATTCATCATAAAATATTCATATTAAGAAGATATTAGGTAACAGCGAAAGTTATCCTTTGAAAAGTTAAAAATGAGACTAAACAAACATTGAAATTAGCATTTGTAAAATTTACAAATAAATAAATTAAAAAACCTTTAATGTTTTATCGAAAAAATTTTGGCTGCATTAATTTTTCCTATCAACATTCTAATTTTCACACATGTATTTTACAAAATTTTATCTACAACTGTCTAAAAATTGAGAAATGTCAAATATGTCATTTAAAAAATATTTTAGTAGACAAAAACCATTATATCATTCATTTGACACTATTTCAGTTAGGTAATAAATCCATTACACCACTTAGTTAGTTAATGAAACCATTACATAACTGAATACTGTAATGAGCTTCATTACCTAACGGAAATAATGTCAAATGAGTGACGTAATCAGTTACTTATCCAACTGGAGTAGATAGAAGTAATTACTTTTATGCGTAGGCATAAAAGTATTTCATTTACGTTGTCAACCAAGTCACAAAAGTGGTCACATTTATGACGTTTGGAAATAAATGTTTTTTGAAACTTAAATACTGCAGAAATGCTACAGAATTTTGTATTTCCCAGAATTATACGTATCTGGCAAAATACATAAGCCTAATTTATATAAAATGAAAAGCTACTAAAATTACCATCAAATATTGAACATCGTTGTATGAGAACAAATTGGCAAGAGCAGAAAGAGACGCCTAGATAAAATCCAAACCATCTATTCCAAAAAGTCTTCTTAAAGTTTTTTAAATTTCCCGATCAATAAATATCTTCAGTGATAATCATTTGAATGCGTCAAACTTAATAATATTTTGATAAAAGTAGTTTGAGCTAATTTATGTCAGGGTCAGTTTCTTTTTGTTAGCTGAGAACCGCTTATTCTGGTTGTCATATTACTTAGTTAGTAACACTACGGAACTGACATTGTAGTCCCAATTAAAGTTTTAGCAATATAATTTGGTAAATTTTTCTTAAATAGGTTGTGTCTGTGTCTAAAAATCTAATATTTAATGTGATATAATGTCCATGATGAAAAGAAAATAAATACCAGAGACGGTCATAAACTTAATAACAAACATCTACGACAACGTAACAACAAAAATTAAAGTCGAAAATTACTACACAGAGGCAATTCTAGTAACTAAAGAGATAAGGCAAGGAGATTCGCTCAGCCCAATGTTCTTCAATTTGTTCATGGATAAAATAATAAATGCAGTGAAAACCAAGCATAGAGTCAGAATGGAACAAGCCAATATAAATAAAATTTGTTATGTTGACGACGTTGAATTAATAGCCCCTAATGAAGATAACCTTCAACGTTTACCTAATTCATCATTTTGTTGTAAGTGCAAGAGAATGGAACATACTGGTGTAGAGAGATAAAATAAAGTAGCTGAGGACCCATTAAGATGCAACCTAGAAGTAGAAGGAAATATGATTGAACAAATTATGAGCTTCAATTATCTGGAAGTAGCAATATCAAGCGAAAGAAACCTTAACAGAGAAGTTCAGGAACAAACATTCAAATAAGCGAGAGTACCCGGGGGCTTAAGCGAAGCATTCTGGAAAAATAAATATGCGAGTACAGATAATACAGTTGGAATATAAGAGTGTTGTTAGACGTGTCATCACCTATGCAGTTGAAACAAGAGCAGAAACAAGTAAGATAAGATAACTACTCCGCACCACTGAAATGAGAACGCTTAGACCCATAACGGGACATACACTACGAGAAAGAGTGACTAATAAAGAAATATGTAACAAGTGCAGCATACAAGATATAATAGTCAATTTTGTCAATACGAGGGCCACTAGATGAATTTCCGCAAAAACATACATAACATAACAAACTATGAGGGATTTTAAGTTTATTGTTTTTCAAAATCACCTCAAATACCCGTGACCATTGTTCTGGAGACACCTCAGCGCCAAGTCGGGGCTATAAGGTGGGTGACCCAGTAGTTCCACATTTACAGAGGCCAAAAATGCCATTGTTTGAGCAGCGGTGTAGGATTATGCATTGTCATGGTGTAGGATTAGACGACTTCGACGACGTTGTGTATGTACTTTTTCTACGACTGCTACGAACTGCTACGAATGGTGGAATACCAATCAGCGTTTACTGTGCGACGATCTTCCAAAGGAATTGTTACAAGATGGCCTGATCGGCTAAAGAACGAAGCAACCATCTTCTTACTTGCACTGCGAGATCGCATAAATTTTGTTGGCTTTGGTTCACCTTGAAGATCCACTGTGCCGATTGTCGCCTCGTTTCCAGTTCATAACAATAAATCCATGTTTCGTCACCGGTGACGATGTCATACACATGTTTTGACTGGCCACATCAATCCACACGTGCTAGTTTTTGAGCTTCATCCAAATTATGGGGCACCCAACGCGTGCATAGCTTTCCCAAATGTTGGTTAAGAATTGTGTTGATTGCAGTCCCCGAAATGCTTAAGGATGCCTCAATTTCAGCATAGGTAATTCGCCGGTCTTGCTCCACGAGGCGGCGCCGGCGTACAGCGTCAACGTTTTCATCAGTAACCGCAGATTTTGGACAACCTTCACGGACTTCGTCATTAAGAAAATTTCGGACTAGGCGGAATTTTGCAAACCACTCGTAGACGGTGCGGTCTGATGGTGCTTCATCCGCAAACGCATTGCGAAGTCGTTCGATGCACTGTTTTGGGATGAGAGACGATTTAAAATCGTAAAAAATCATGGCGCGATATTATCTTTGACTTAGTTCCATTTTTCATACAACTCACAACAGTTAAAAGCTTATCACATACGAACCGTAAACACTTTTCTCAATCTGTCAACTTCAGTTGTCTACTGAAATGGTGTTGTTGCATGACACTCTTATAAAAAATTGTGAAATCAATTTCTAAGCCAACTTTGCGAAGATTTATGTAGTGACCCTCGTATAAGATGCAAAGAGTATAAAGTCCACGTCGAAACCATATCAGATAAACGAATAGTGAAGATAAAAAAACATCTGATGTGATACACCGACACAACTTTTTTTAACAGTGATCTTATAATTAGTCAAACATTTGTTTTTAAAATTTTTAAGCATTTGTCAAAAATGTTCAAAAATTACATATTCTACAGAACCCGTACAAAATAAAGAATTAGTTGAAAAGACAAATTTTTTATAAAATTTTAAGCCCAATTCAAAAATGTGGTAATATACCGGGTGTTCTATTTAAAATAACAAAGTTGATAGCGACTTTCGATATAACTGGAAGTGATATCACTACTATTGTAGTTATAGTCGCTCTTACACATCAAAACTATGGCCAAAGTTTCAGATTCTTAATCTTATTAGCTCTCTATAATGCCTTATAAAACTTGAGTTAATAAAAAAAAAAGAAAAAAGAAACGCATTTTAGAGGTATTCAACTGGAAAATTAGCTATCGCACATCAATACACAATGAAAAAGTAATAAAAAAGTAACGTTTGAAAAAATCGTTAGAGCAGTTTTTGAGAAAATCGAGAAAAGCTGAAGAAAAACAAGAATAAACACCATACCTCCGGTTACGCGAATATGTCGCATCTAGATAGTACACAACACTTATATGTGCAGTTTCAACGTCAAACCTCTTTTCGGTTTTGAGATATTCTGTTCCCACATAGACAGACTGCCAGACAGACCAATAAACAAAAACTTGTTCTTTTGGTTTCGGGGACTCTAAAACGAAATTTCTTTAATTGGAGAAAGGTCGATTTCATTGAAAGGGGCAGTCTTTACACTATAATTTAATACTTGTGTACACATGAATTATTTTTTTAATTGTTTTTAAAGTGTAGTTTCCGCCTACTCCTAGTGGTCACTTGGTTTTAAATGTAAAGGTAAAGGTTCAGGGTCATTTCAATTTCCCCAACTCGGGGCGAGCTGCTATAGGGACCTTGGGTCCCTCTTCAGCCAAGAATGGGAATCATAGGATGGGCGAGAGAAAGGAAAGGTGGAGAATGGAAGAGAGGCCAGGAAAGGTGGAGAAGTATTGCCCCGGAATTCGCCTCAGAGAAGATACCCTGTTGACCACCTAAAAACCTGAATCAGAGCAGACAGCCAGGAGAATCGAACCTGCGACCTCCCGAATACTATGGTTTATAAAGCATTACTTTCTACCGTTAAGTTAATAATGTTCACTGCTCCTTTAACTGTTCCTTTATTTCATTCATTTCTAGGCTGGGAAGCGTTATAATTATTTATTTTTATATTTGTTTATAACAGCTATTTTATAGATATTTTCAATATATTTTAGGAAAATTATTCAGCTAATTAACTTCCTATATTAATATATTTTTGACGTTTCGTCAGCTCAGCTGACTTCCTCAGAAAATACACATTACGACGAATACAATAAACTTATGTAATTTTGATTGAAATTTTGAGATTGTAAAGTTGTATAATGTTCTAAGTTTAATAATAATTCTTACAATATTTAAAAAGATTTCGTAGATTAAAAATGTCAGATGTCAAAGTTTGAAATTAATACATTATTCAGCCACGACTATTCAACCTGAAAGTTACGAACATTTAAAAATTAAAAACGCACCTTTCCCTCGAAAGCACTTTAGAAGGCAAAAAAATAAATGTTGTGAAGTCGTTAATCTACCAGAAGTCTTTAAAATATAGCAGCGAATTATGGTTGAATAATTTAATAGGTTTTAAAAGAAAAGGTATGCGTTTCATTAAGCTAATTTTTTGCACTCGCAGGCAGTTGTTATTATGTTAAAATATTTAGAAAGCAAAGGTGCACCTGGTCTTTACCTATAGTTCACTGACCTTGTTTAGGTTAGACGGTTTCATTTCTTTAATATGAAATCCACATTGATTGAACAGTTTCCATATTCAAATGATTACATAGTTGCAAGTAGGACAAGTAGGTACTCATAAAATTTGTAATTAAATCCAAGCGCACATAAAGTGTCATAGTTGACGTTAAGAATGCAAATGTTTGCTATGCATTATACATACAAATCATTAAATTGATTAATTTTGGAGAGGCTGTTGCCCCAATTTGTGCTAAATACACTTTCTTGTTGTATTGATGAATCGACTATTGCTTCAAACAAAGTTGTTAAGAAGCTTAGTACTTCACTCTCGGTATTAGAAGTACTACATTACTGCGTTGAGTAATTTTTCAATAAATTGCTTTGTTCATCCAGAAAAATGTTTGAAATTTAATTTTAAATTCACCAACATTTTTGTAATTGTTGAGAGATAATTCGCTATTTACAACAAAAAGAAATGAAATGGTTAAATGCAAAATAAATACATTTAATTTTGCTTTTCAGTATTCGTTAAAAACATGCGATAACCGTACTAGAATAATAAATTTAGAATTTCAACTTCGAGCTTTCAGCTATGGGCGTGCATCCTTTGTCTCTGTGAAAAATATTACACACACTATGAAGTAGCTGTCCTCTTGAAAACTCCCCCAAAAGCCCAAAAGCAATTCCTGGAAAGCTTCGGCAAACAAAGATTGCGGAAAAATATTTGTTGCGTTTATGCTCCTGAAACACTGAAAGTTTGCGTACGATGTCACTTTTTTAAAGCCGAAGTTTGTTGGCGGAGTTGTGATCCCCAGCGTTTAAACAGCTTTGAGGGAAACTGACGCATCTCTGTTTTTCATACACTCCACTTAATTGAAGGAGAACAGCTGCTAATTGCATTGTTTGTTGTGTGAGCCTAGAATCTCACGAGCAGTTGTTGAAACACAGCGCCTCGCCATAAATAATTCTGTTTGAAGTGGTAATAATTAACAAAAGTTATTCTTTTTTCAGGTTGTGGAGCATTGGGACGGCAGCGATTGAAGGTAAGCAAAATTCTTTCGTGCATAGTTTTAATCAACTTGCGTTGGTGCTTCGACTAGAAATGAAAAAGACGGAGTTATAATACCAGTAGTAAGATTGTGACAAACTTTTCACCAGAATTGCAGTGAAGTTTAAATACATTTTTTTTATTTACTAGCAACATAATATTGTACATTTTCGTCATAGAAACAAAATATGAAAAGTACTCATAACTCCCAAGGGACTTGTCAAACTATTTCTCCCTCAAACTCATGGTAACAATGCAACTACAATTAACGTCTTAGCAACCATACAATGAGGCAATCCTTGATGTTACTTACACATTCTAATTTTAAATGTCATTATGACATTTTGAAATTACCAATAATTACATACCGTTTTCTATCATATTTGTTATCACCCGAAGGTCCTATTTATTACCGTTACATGATGTTCGTTTGATCTTTTGGTTACAATTGAGTTACTTATTGGTTAGTTATCTTAAGAATTTAGAAATGGTTGTTACAATTGAGCAAGGGTAGTAAAACTGAAAATTCGTGTATGGTAGGTTATCTCGTTAAACATATATATGAAAAGTGGGGTAAGGGTGGGAAAAGTAACTCGTGACGCCATAAAACCCGGAAAATGTCTGCAGTGTGAACATTGTTGATGAACTACGAGGACATTTTCAACCAGTTGTTGATTTTCTTCTAATAGCAACGTTTAATCCGTTAACGGTTTTCCTCATCTTTTGTATAATAATATTCCTGTTCTTCTTGGAAATATCATTTTCTACGTCCATGGAGTCTTGTGGTTCTAAGTTCCGTAAGAAATTGCGATTCGTTTTCTTGATCAGGAAAAGAAACTGAAGTCATTAGTTTAATTTTTGACATTACGTGTATAATTTACAAATTCCGCCTGAAGGTTCCTTTCGTAAGCTTCCTTTTTACTTCCCTCGTCTAAAAGACTAAGAAAGTATTGTAATCGCGAAAAAACACCTTCCGAGATTTCTTCAGATCTTTACGTTTCAGGGTCTCTAGATGACGAAAAACAGGTTTTCTCAATTCCGTCTGTCTGTCTGTCTGCTTGTTGGCGGTATAATTCAAAAACTATGTTGGAGGATGGCAATACTTTGCATGCAGATTATATATTTACCTGGCACGAAACCGTGAGAATTTCAGACAAATATATACAGGGTAAGCACCTTAAAAAAATTAAGTTTTGTTGATTTTTGCGTTAACCTTGAAATAGATGGAAGTAATAAATTTCGCATAGGTCACGCTTTACACTTGCCGAAAATAGGACTCAACAGATACAGCATAATGTCAGAAAAGAGTTGAAACGTTTCAACAATAACACCGTTCCGTTAAATAGAGGCGCGCGCCGCACTCATTTCAATGGATGGCGCAGTACGACTCATCGATGCGGTTACAATCGCTACGCAGATGTGGCGGAGTTCAAACGCATACAATTTTTTCTAATTTGCAAATTGATTAAATTCCCGCGAGGAAAGTTCAGTGTAAAATCCTTTACAGATTTTTTAAATTATAGTAAACATATGCGCTAAGTTTTTGCGTTGAATGGACAATCACGACTACAGAACTCAATCCATTTTTGGCGAATGTTTTCATTTCCTGGAAGTAAATGACAGTTTATTTCACTTTTTCCTTGTATTACCACGAATATCGGCCAATCGGTAACCGCACAAATTAGAGGCACTTTTAATAGATTTCCAAATTTTGGCATTGACAGCTGTATTTTTTAAATTTGACGCTCATTATACGACGTCACAAGACACTTTTGCGGCGTAAAATTTTGAAACTATATATTTAACTGCAAACGAGGCAACCTCCTCTATGAATTGTCAGTGTCAGTGTTATCAACCTGCAATTGAGACCACTTGATGCCCTCTACATTAGTGCATCACCTTTTTAAACGACCCATTTTCTTCAGTCTAGTCGGTGGCGTGTTTCCATTGGAGAACGAGAACGATCAAAAAATCTCGTAGCAAAGTAAATCCCACTATCTGAGAGGAGATTTTTTTTAAATTTGCAATCAGTCGATAAAATAATAGTTTTAACCTGCGATAATGTTCAGCTAAGGCTGGAGTTCTAATTAATGATTAAACACAACATACTCTTAGAAGAAAATGAGTTAATCGCTTATAAAAGAAGAAACTCCTGACTGATTTGGACTGATAAGAAACTGTTGTGGTGTTAGTTCAATTTAAAAATTGATGTCGCCATGCACGCAGAGAGGGGTTGGAAATTCGTTGAACCTCTTTTCTTAAACTCAACTTCGAGCTGGAGTCAGTCAGTAGTCAGCATTGAGGGCTAGTGCAGGGGTGTTACCTGAACGGCGTTCTTTCGGTGTGACAGTTTCGTGAAATGTAGCGTCCCTATTGGAGCTTTATTGGCCAAATTTTTGCATATGTGAAATCTCGTTTCCAGTCTTACTATCGCGCAGCGGAATTTTATTTCGATTCTCGAGTCGATTTTTAAAGGACCTTTGTGTTGTTCTGCCATCAACATGTGGACCGACTCTCTCGCCCGACATAGCTCTGGAAAGTTTCTTGTTACAATGCCTGTAGATTAACGCCTATACGTCCGTAGTTACTCTTTGAAGTATCGTTGTCAATTTTTCATTTGACAAGCCGAGAAAATCCTGAAATACATCCTTTTTATCAATGCTGGCACTGGTGCTAGAAAATTCTACCCGCTACAACAGGCTGGATTTCTATCAAATTTTCAATCAGCGCGGAGGATTGAATTACCTAGGTTTTTGCGTCTGGTGCCGTCCGCAAATTACTCGAATCAGCTAAGCTGAATCTTTTTGATTAGCTAAGAAATACGTGTATAAATTACCAGAAATTTTCATTACATTAAGTTAACCGATATGTTGTTAACTTATCATCAAGCCATTAATACTTATTGTTTGTGGAATTTTACGACGGCTAAATACACACCTTGCCTATGAATGTCCAATCAGTTTTAGAACTAATTTACTACAGCAGGAAATGTATTTTTAGTGGTTTCAATATAATGGTTTCAGATTTTTTACTGTATGATTCAATTTGTGAAGCGAAATGCAGTTACGCAAATTATTGAAGTAAGATACGCGTTTCAGAAACATTATGACGCAAAGCAAGCCATATTCTAACAGTTGAAGACATTCTCCTGCAACCGACGGAAAGACTTCCTGATGAAGAATTTCCCATTCATTGTTTCGACTATTGCGAGCGAGCATTCTTCGCTAGTTTTCAACTCCCTCGTTTACAATGAGATAACTCGAGCGCCTTTAGGGCTTGTAGCTGATCAGAACCGAGTTTTTTTCCATAAAAATGGTCCAAAATATGGAGAATGAGTTTTAGAAGATACGAGGAAGCTGCGGTTATCCGAGACCAAATTTGTAAGTTACAATGACAACGAAAAATTAATTGCTGTACATATCGAACAGACGGTTCCTTCTCCAAAGAAGAGATTTTGATGTTGCGTTTCGCATAACTAATGCGCTAATACCAATTTAAAGTGCGATGGACAGTGAAACGTATAAATAATTACTCTAACAACGGTTGGGTGACTACTGGAAAAAAATTGAGAAACATTTTTCAACAACTCAGCTTTATGGCATACATTAAAGTTTATATAGAAATGCTTGGAGGAGAAAAAAATAAGTAAGCAGTTGCCAGATTTAAGCCAAAAATAGTTCGAAAGCCGATCATATTTCTCGCCACTTATATTGCCAATTTTCAAGGCTTTTCGCAAATTCAAAATTTTCAAATATATGCTGATTATTTTCAATAGGTTTAAAGACTGATCATATGAACATATTGAAGTCTCAGACAGCGTTTCAATGGTTCTATTGATATATTCAATAGCATTTTGATTCGTAAAAAGAAGATATTGCTTTGCGAAAATCAAGCCTCATATAATAAATGTATTTCTGTATCAGCCGTAACCGAATCAGATTTGATATTAAAATCAGGCAGTTCGCAAATAATGCCGGCTTCATTTTATTAAAACCAGGCCTAAATGTGAGCGCGACGCTTGTTGTGCTCCGACAGCAAAATAAATATTCGTACATGACTGCACTTCTCATTTAAGCTTTACTGGGAACATAAAATTGCAGAGTAACCGACTATATTGTTTTATCGTACTAGCACTGAAAAATTTATGAGCCGGTTCATAGCGGAAATTTTAGATACGTCAATATACAATGTAATGGCGGTCAAAAGGGTTGCCAAACCCGATGAATGATTTCCATGTGCACGTCCCTATTCAGAGTGCAATATAAATGCATTCCGTGCATCATGATACGAAGAGCGCACACCGATTCGCCCAAACGGAAACTTTACAAAATTTTCTCATACAGCCCGAGTTATTTATTGCGTTTTTGAAGCTTCACATTCTACTAGTGTCGGATTTTGAAGGGGCAAAAATATGCAGATTCGATATCTGAACGTAAAGTCGTTTCGGTAAACGAATAAAACTTCCGAATTTAGTTTTCAAAATCGACAGGAGTCTGCAGACTGCCTGGGGTCAGAGGTCTCTAACGGAAATGTATTGCTATTAGAACTGGTAGAGCAATCAGTGCCTGTACGTTGCTCAGATTATGAAAACTAATCACAGTTCCGGCGATAACATTGGGCAAACGATATATTATTCTGCTCCAGCTGTTAGCGTAATGTAATTACAGTAATAAGCTTCTAATTTTGTAATGAGATGATTAAGGGGAAAAATCTACCAGATGGAAATCTACAGAAGGCGGTATTATCGTTAAAACGAACGCTCTAACGGAATTACTGCTGGAAAGTAGTCAATCTTTCAGTGAAAATCAATACAATGTAATAATAGTTGGTTACTAGGCTATAGTGTCTGCTGTACTATGTTTATTATATATACATTTTTACTATAGATTTTCTATGTGCTGAAAAAACAGTGCTAGAAAATTCACAAAGAGATTCATATTGATCATGTCTGTGCAGACCGTTTAATCTTGGCCGAAAACAGTAGTAGCTACAGGCTATTCGCGTAAGTGGAACGACTTTATTCGTTAGCTGAATTGTGATTTTCCATAACTTAGCAAAATTAACTTGAAAAGATTTGAAATTTAAGGAATTAACACTTACATGTGCTTATATTATATGCATGGGTTGAAGTTACTTTCTTCAATGGGCAAGTGTTATCGAGGTATGGAGTACGTACAATATATACCTGCATTTCTACATAGGAAATATTAAAATATGATTGGGCATATGTGCTTCAGTTTACACCGATATGAAAATAATTTTGTCGAAATAAAACCAATAAAATTTAGTTTGTTATTCTAATTTGCCGCGGTATAAATTCGGCGCGTACGCCTATGAACTCGCTCTGTGAGTGGGGACACATCGCGCGAAAAGCACGCAGCCGTAAGTCCGGTGGTGAAAGCAGAGAAAAAGGTTAGAAAGCCGGCCACCCTATCACAGTCGCTTTGGACGCGGTAGTTTTCCGAAGTGCTATTGGCCCTCATGTTAACTTCGTTTATGGAAGTCTTCATATGCAATTCATAGTTTTGTTACTAAAAAACCCAGTTAGGATTAAGCTGCTGAAAGCAGACTTGTGATGTATATCCTCCTGTTAATGTTCGAACCTAAAACCATGTGGGGTGTAGGTTATGTAGTTCCATTTCGCCATTTGTTAACATAGATAGAGTCCCGGTGAGAAGTTGTTTAGCTTAATGGAATTGTAGTTTAATGTTGTTTTCTCGCTGTAGCATTTTTGGGGTTGCCTGTTGAATTAAAGCAGATGGCGACGGTTAAAATTCAGCGTTTGAGGTCATTGGGGCTATCATGAGAAGAAATTGTTGTTGGAGCTTCGTTGTGGAAGACATGGGCATGTATTTTCTGCTGTGACGCGGTGTATTAAGGAGCGCATGTGGCTGAAACATTGTTACATTCGCGTGGAATAAAACAATTTCCAACGCGATGTTCCTGCAGCAAACTCCTCGGCGTCGCCATCTTTCGCCCTTCCAAACGGCCGATCATCACCGGGCAGCAAATCTCCACGGCAACGGCCCCACCCGTAAGCTCCGAGGGCAACCGAAGCTTCCGGCCAATCAGGAGCGCGAGCGCCGGACTCCCACCACGGCACACCGGCATCGGCCAATGAGAGCAGCGATCGACTAATGGGGAAAGCCAGCGGATCCCCGTGCCGGCTTTATAAGCAGGATCCGAACTCAGGAGCGTCACTTCTCTTCGGCTATGGATAAGGATTAGACATATTGAGGCCTTATTCATAGTTCGTTGTCTAGCAAGGAGTAGGCAGATTGAGGCCTTGCTACAGCTCGTCCGGATACGTAAGGAGTAGGCAGATCGAGGCCTTACGTATTCCGTCAGCTCCGGAGTTGCGTCCGCATCCTCCGGCTGAAACCTATCCGCGACCACGACGCATCCGCGTACCGTGCGCGTAGGTACGAGCTAGTGCTAAAAACAATCCAGTGCGTAAGTAGCCATTAATAGTGTCGTGCACCGCTAGAGACTTAATGTTGCTAATTTATGTGCTCTGACAATTTCTGTATATATATTCCTGTATTTTATGTGTTATTGATTTCCCTCGCATCACCATTCGTGCTGCTCATGTATATATAGTTGTAAGTAATTTTAGTGTATAGTGTATTGTGTTTATCTGTTGTGTGTGGTCCCGTGGCTGTTTGTCACGCTGTTCAGCGAAACCTCACGTGTACCACATACGTACAGTCATTATTGTATTGCGTAGTTATATATATCTGTTGTAAGCTGCTTCAGCAGCACTTGCAACCCCATTATATGTGTGCAATATAAACATTTTTCTAACACACCACTGTGTATCAATCTCACGCCCACACTGACTCTTTTGACTTTGCGTGCAAGCGTTCATCGAGTGCGGGGTGAAGTCACACCCACCCCGACCACTAGATAACAACATCAGCCCAAAGACTTCTATGCAGCAGGTATTCGGGCATTGCGTATTAATGTAGGTGGAGACGTTTTTAAAAAATAAAACTTGTTTTCGGCTAAGTATTTCCCCGAGTATTTTTTAACAGCCTTTTGTGACCTAATTACCAGCGTACATAAATCAGACAAGTAGAGACACTCATGCTAAATGTTGAATCCTGTCTAGAGTGCCTGGTACAGTAACTCGGGGGGTATTTCTAAGCTTGACTATCAGATGGCAGCAGTTATACCAATCAGAGCCAGTTACTGAATCTGCTACCAATTATATGTGATAAAGTAGTGGCGCCATCTATTAGTACTATCGGGAAGTACCCCTCAGGAGCCGTTCAAGGTCATCAAAATCGGTATTTTGACATCAAAGGAACCGACAGTGAGTGTCTCTACTTGTTTGATTTATGTACGCTGTAATTAGACTTTCACTCGTATTATATCCTTTCCGGGCAATTCACCGAAAACAGTTCACCGAAAACAATTTACCGAAAACAGTTCACCGAAAAACAATTTACCGAAAGAACAATTCACCGAAAGAACAGTTCACCTAAAATCCCTTATATTATATAAATATACCTATATCAAGGCTTAGGACTTGCAGCAAATGCTGGCGTGTTTAAAAGTTGTTTTTTTGTTTTTATAGTTTTTTTTTGTTTTTTTGTTTTTATAACTTTCAGTAATACAACTTAATCTACTTTTATAATATAAAGTAATACGAGTTAATGATAATTACTAATGGCCCTCATTAACTTGAACGTTTAGTTTTTAACGACCTTATAAGGTTTCTAAATTTTTGTGTGTCGAAAACATATCAAGAATTGTTGGAGAATTAGAAATTTTTCTAAAAGTCTAAAAGTAGTAGTTTATAATTTTCTATTATAAATATAAAGGTACCAACATCGCTTTTCTTTTTTAAACGACTTTCAATGCAATCTTTTGGAAGCCATATTCAGCTGGGAAGGTGAATTCCAGGAACACTGCATTGACATATTGGTTTGCAAGAAAATATTTTTAGATACATCTCAGAGCTTGGAAATACAGCTTTTACTTTAAGGGAGATATTTATATATTATTACTCAATATTTAATGCTAAATATATCCTATGCGCTTTTGCGGGCTCGTCGATGGAAATTTATTTTCGCATGGAGGAATATCCTACGATCTGTCCTTTGGAGGAAGAAACATGTAAGCCTGCATTTGCAGAGCTGCTTTCTATCTTCTCAAAAAATATAAGTTTCGATTACTTATAAATGACTTAGCTATTTAATAACAAATAACTTCTAGTAAAGCTACTTGTGTATATGCTATCACTTAAAGTATATAGAATAAATACACGTACAGCATAAGAAGCTATACAAATCCGCTGCCGAGTTCCTAAATATCTGAAGCGTAGATAATTAGCTGAACATCCAGAATAAAATATGAGTTTTTAGGAAATTCAAATACTGTGTAGGCCGAAAATCGAATTTCCTAGATAATCTAATTTAGATTAATGTAGTGCAGAGTCGATTCGTAGAGGAAATTAAGACATTCGCTTGCTTAGTGTTGAGTGTAGCGAAGAAAGAAAATCTGGTTTATTTACATTATTATTTACGTGAATAGGAAATTACATTTTCATTGATATTTGATATGGTTGTCTTTATTTGATAAATACGAAGATGAGACTACTGAGGGTTTTCCTGAATCAGCAACAAGTAGGTTGTTACATTTGTGAAATTTAAACGTCGAACTTTTAAACAAGTTTGAAGCTTGGCAATGTGCCTGTAACTGGCACATAACACGATTTGCTTATTATGGGAAAGAAAACGACGTTCTTCCTCGTGAAAAAATTCAGCCAAAATTTGTGGTGTATTTTCAAGATATATACAAATAATTTTTACATTTTTACGTACGCTTCGTTAACCTATTTTTTAGCTTCTTCGGAAATACATTTTTTGATAATTAATTTATGTTTGAAAGGTTTCGCTAATTGTTTCTGTTTTTTTAATAATGCACCTATAGTTAGATTTTAAATGTTTTTGTGATTATCTAGCTTTTCTTTGTAGATTCCTGGAAAGCCATATGGAAAGAGCTCGGTATATATTGTCGATTTGAAGTTTTTTCGAGTGTTGTTTAAGAACATAAAAGAACAAGCAGTATCCTCTAATTTTGTTATATATAATAATGTTAAGATATCTATGCACCTAGGCTTGACTTTCAAACGTGTTTGTGACTACATAGCACTTGCCTGTAGATTCATGACAAAACTGACAAAAACAATGGAAGATGTTTGATACATTTTGCTGTTTTGAAGTCAATTTTAAAGTGATTTTTTTAGAATTTATTGCCAGATCAGCAAGACATGTACTATACATGACAGTATTAATTATTAATATAATCATAATATATGATTTTAATGAGGTCGGCTTCTGAGGCCCCTTTGTCACTAAGGTCTTAATCTATATGATACTTTACATAAACAGCACTATTAATTATGTTCATGTTTAGAGTGTATAGTTGCAGAAAATCGCACGGAAGTTTTATCTTCAGCCTCGTGTGAATGGAGCGTTGGTCAATGGTATAGTGAATCGCACCGCTGCACAGACGTAGGTTGTGGTAAAAATTCTTTGATGAGTTGGGAATATAGTTTTCCATCAATGGGACGTTTAGTTCACGATGAATTTGCTTATTTCTAACAAACCAAGAAGCGTTTACGATCATGCGTAGGATCTTATTTTGTATTGTTTGCAGTTTCTTAACTTTTGTTTTTGATGTTGCTCCCTATATAGTGATTTTTAGAAACATAGAAGGATAAGAAAAATCTTCTGAGTTTTTTTTAAAATAATGGCGCACTTACAAACATCTTTCTGGGTAGTTAGTTTTTGTTTGTAGATTTCTGAAAACCAAACACATGTAGCAGGCTCGGTATATTTTATCGATTTGAAGATAACTTTCCAGTGATTTTGAAAAATATACCGTTATAGAGAGAATCCTCTGATTTTTGTAAAGATAACCATCTACTTTTAATTATAAGATCCTTCTGATTAGTTACTTCTTTGTTGTAGATTCTTTAAAAGATGAACACATAGGGAAAAATTGGCATATCTTGCCATATTAAAGATAACTTTTAATTAAATTTAAGAACATAGAAAGCTAAGGAGAACCTACTGGTTTTTGTTAAGATAATCAGAAGTAATACTATAAGTACTTCGGTATTATCGGGTTATATGTCGATAATTTGTTGCACAATAATAAAAGAGTGTCAGTTTGACAGGTTAAATAATCCGACCGCGTCAGCGGGAGGATTATTCTGTCAAACTGACACGAGCCGTAACCAAGACAACAACAAAAATTTTTGGAAATTTTTTGTAGGTAGACCACCTATCTGTGAGGGTTTGTGTCGTTACGATTTTCTTACCGAATCTGCATTCGAGCATTAATTCATATCCGGAAATTATTTTTCGTGCATTCCAACAACGTCCTAATTTGTCCTCGCGTCTCGCTCGGGCAAATTAATACGACGTTGATGGAACACACTCAAAATAATTTCCGGAAAGAATTAATGCTCTTATAAGATTATATGTGAGAATTTCATTATTTTTGCTAAGATATGCAGGTCAATAACCGATCATCTAATACTGCATATTCCTGAAATAACAAAAAAGCCAAGTCTTTGCTTGTAGATTTTTGAAAGAACTAACGTATATTTTGCAGTTTTGAAGTCTTCACACATTTGATTTGTTTTCGTTGAGAAATACTGTGTTTAATACTAGAGAACTAATTTACGTTTTATTATATTACTAGCTGGCCCGGCAAACGTTGTTCTGCCCAAAAATAATTTGTCTCTGAAATCCCGTTTCACCACTATAGTTTTAATTTTATGTCATGTCCATCGTCTTGGAGTAAATGCCATTTTCGCAATCAACGTCCCAAAAAACCTCAATAACGACACCCATATCGATTGTTTAGGCTTATTTACCCCATTTCACCCCCTAAGGGGTAGCGGACCGGACAGACGTTGTCCTGCCCGAACGTTGGTTTGCCTGGTATTAGCGGGTTCAGCAAACGTTTTTTCGATATTCGAATTTTCGATTTTTTTCATTTTAAAAAATATTGGAAGTGGGGGGGGGGTAAAATTTTGGGGTTATATGTTCTGATATGCGAGTAATTTTAAAAGAAATTTTAAAAAATCGTCAAAAAATAAAAAAGAAAGTCCTAGAACTCGATTGCAGCGCCACCTACCGGGTTCAATTGTGAATATAAACCATCCCGGGGCTCACTCAAACACACACAAAAATTCATCAAAATCGGTTCAGCTGTTTAGGAGTTCAGTTACATACACATGTACAGAAAAATTATATACAGTGTGGTCCATTAAGTGTGCAACAAATGGGAAATTTTTTTATTAGTTGTACAATCGAAATTTAAATACCGCCAAAAGTTAGTGCATGTTCGATAACCATATTAGATGCCCTTAGAATGGCTTCAAGTCAAACAATATACAGGGCAGGACAAAAAATATGAAATTCGTTCAAGAATAAAGTTACCTTATTTAAAAAAATATAGCAAAATTTTATTGAGAAAAGTTGTTTAGAATCAAAATTTATGCTCAAATACAAAGTCATGGCCTCCTATTCGAATTTTGATTTTTTTTTTGTAAAATTTTGTATTATCCCCGTATGATACATATTTTTATTATTCTGATTTTATTAAGAGTTTTTTCATATGTAAATTATCATTAGTAAAGCATTTGTCTTGTTAAAAAAAATATTTGCGAAATTCTAAAGTTCTGTTAAATATCGTTGCAACAAACATGAAGTGGACGCTTACCTAAAAAAATATAAATCCAAGTAAATTTTAGAAATACGCTTCAAGTTGCTAAAAGTTATTTAAAAGTGATGTGGTTGTGGCTACTTTAAATACATATAAAATCAGAATAATAAAAATATGTATCATACGAGGGTAATACAAAATTTTCCAAAAAAGAATCAAAATTTGAATAGGAGGCCATGACTTTGTATTTGAGCATAACTTTTGATTCTAAACAACTTTTCTTAATAAAATTTTGCTATATTTTTTGAAATAAGGTAACTTTATTCTTGAACGAATTTCATATTTTTTGTCCTGCCATGTATATTGTTTGACTTGAAGCCATTCTAAGGGCATCTAATATGGTTATCGAACATGCACTAACTTTTGGCGGTATTTAAATTTCGATTGTACAACTAATAAAAAAATTTCCCATTTGTTGCACACTTAATGGACCACACTGTATATAAAGATTTTCATTTTAAAAAATATTGCGGGGCGGTGGGGGGGTGAAATTTTGGGGGACCCGACAGACGTTGTCCTGTCCGAACGTTGGTTTGCCTGCTATTAGCAGGTTCAGCAAAGGTTTTTTCGATTTTCGAATTTTTGATTTTTTTTATTTTAAAAATATTGAGGGTTGGTGGGGGGTGAAATTTTAGGGTTATATGTTCTGATATGCGAGATATCTTAAAAAAAAATTAAAAAAGAAATTTGTCAAAAAAAAATTCAAGAAATTCCTAGAACCCGATTGCAGCGCCACCTACCGGGTCCAATTGTGAATCTAAACCATTCACATACACACGTACAGAAGAATTATATATATAAAGATAACCATAGAAGCCTAGATTACTACCGGAAGTTTTTCTAGTACAATTCTAGCTCTCTTCTTCTAAGTTTCTAGCCGAAACCCCAATGTTATGGAAAACGAAATATGAAATAAAATGGTTTATTCACTGTGATTAACGCCTGAGACGATTTTCAAGATAAATTCCTTAGTAATTGCCGGAACGTGTCCCGGGGCCCTTAACTTGTCAAGTGTTCGTAATGCATTTGCTTTAATATGTTCGGCAACTGAGTACAACACTACGTGCAAGACATGATAGCTGCGGGATATCAATCTTATAATGGCTCACGCTTTACAAGAACTTAATCTGCATACATACCTTGGAGATATTTTCTGGGGTGGTGCAGACTTATCTCGTCTTTGGCCCCAAGAACTGTCTTATTATCATCCAAATTATGCCGAACGAGGCTCATATGCGTAGAAAGAGCGTCATTCCGCTTACGATTTTCTGAAGATTGTGGCATTGATTGTGCGTAACTCTTCTCCCATGTTTCAGATAAGATAAACAGCATTCTGTATGGATTGACTGTATTGGCTTTATAGCAATCGCTGATTAATGTAAAATAAATAGTGACGCCTGATAGAGGCTACAACCAATATTGAATTATAAGCAGATCGCCAAAAATGTAAAGTTACAAGTTTATTTTTATATCTGCACTTACAAAGCTTTGTAGACATGGTGAGAATATCTTTATATCAATACATTTTCTGCACTAACTACATTTCAATAAATTAGAAATTTTCCCTCTCGCAAACGCTGTTTCTTTGCGCGATTGAACTACACGACGAGCGTGCTGGGTACAAATATCGTATATGCAACTTCCTTATTGGGATAGTCTTAAAACTTATTTAATCGAGAATTCAAAGAGCGCTTTGTAGAATACGTGAACAACATGATATCCACTACATGTACTTATAACAAAAGATGTGTAAAGTAAGTATGTTGTGCTTAAAGAAGTTATATTGAATTGCTGAAAATGTTCGAAAAATTAGTGCTAATTATAGCGTACGAGTAAATTGTATTAACTAAATTCCCATGCACATTCAATTATTCTGAAAAGCTGTATCGCACAGGTGATTTAATCGGACTACTAAATCGTTATGCAAGGAAATTTTGGTGTTTTATATGTACAAGTGCTTTAAGATAGAATTTTTTAGATTTTTAACAACTTTGCAGTAAATGTTTAATCAAATTTCAGAAATTCCTTCAATAAACTGGGAAACATTTTTAAACAAAACGGAATTGCAAGTTTTCAGCAATGGAATGTCTTCATATGGTGTGTAGCAGACGTTTAGCAAGTGTAAATTAATTTGATTAGATTTCCGGCATTAAACTTTTAACTTTATAACAAGATTGCAGTATTTATTTAATAGCATTGTGTTATGCCGGCTGAAAAAAGCCGCCAGCGGTTATTGTAAGGCGAATTGTTAGTTCAGCTTTTGTCTTCAAGCAGAAAGGTTGTGGATGATGTGAGAGTTCTTGTACCGTAAATATCGCCGTTTGGGTAATCCGTACTTAGCCAATTTTGAAAAATTGTTAACTTTGTAAGATAGGGCGAGCTTCTTCAAAGAGCAAAATACCTAAATGAAATTCGGAATTCTGCCTCATTTGGAGTCTGCGAAATAGTATATTGATCTGCGATCAAATATCCGTCGCATTGTTTCGCCACCATAGCTTAGAAGATACATATCGTTGTCAGCATGTAGATCGACGCCGATGCTCGTAGCCAATCTTGAGCTACTCCATTTTATATTTGTTAAGCTGACGCAGCCCTGAAAGGCCTGCCGTCATACCGCATAGAACGACACCATTTCGGACTTCCATTCTTGAGCCCGCACTTCTCGATACATTGTGGACCGCTAGCGAGGCGTTTTCTGGTCTGGATTTTTGCTTAACAATTCTGGTAACCGAAATTTTGACGAAATTACTGCACTCGCAAATTTCAAACTGTTTGCATTGAATGTGTTATTTACCGCAAATTCTAGATATGTACTAAGCTAGTATTGCAGGCGCAAATCCCCGCTAATCTTATATGTGCTTTAAATGTAAATTTGCAGTTGTGAAGTATATTTTGGGTGTATCCGCGTTAGAAGTGCAGTACCGCCTTGAGCGCTCGGCGCCAGTTAATCAAAAGTAACTTTTCCTGTGATAGTGTTTACCGGGGAAACACTAATAAAGGTTCTTCTTATAATGCGACGTGACGTCACAAGTATCAGTTAAGATTCCTAGGGATTGTTTTTTTAATAATTTTTGTCGTCCTGGCCGTCCGCTGATGCTCGCTAGATATGTTTAATGAATGTTATCTTAAATTTGCTGTACGATTTGCATTTGCAAAGACGCTTGCGGTTACGCGTTTCCTTGCAATAGGGTAAGCTTTGTAGAAATATTATAAAGTAAGTCCTTAATATCTGGAGCTGCGAATTTATATTTTCCATTGCTGAAAGGAACATCCTCTTGGCAGAAAATTTTCGCATTGGGTCACTGGCAGACAAAACACCAAGTGGCGTCATTAAAAATAACACGCGTTTCTCCCGATATATATTAAGCTACAATTGTTTTGGCTATCGTAAGCAAATTTCCTTTTATTTCAGACTGAACTTTACCCCTTACTTTGCTGCTGGGCCTGCTTTAAAATTGTTACCTGTCATAAACGGGGTATCCCTTGTAACAACTATCATACATGTTCAGAAACCTACAATAAACGCATTTACAACACATTATCGACAATTGCAGCAATTTATGAATAACATTGCAATATAGTTTCCCAAAATTGGAAGTAGAAATTTTCCAGAAGATTAGTAGATACTAAATTTTCAGTAAGTTTGCGATGAGTTATCAGCGATGCTGTAGCTATTTTTAGCAAGATCGCATTAAAGTTGTTGTTCAATTTTCAGTTAGGATATTTTCAAAAAAACTTTGTAAATCAACAAAAAATTGCCACATAGTTTGGACGTGTTTTCATTAAACTTCAGTTAAGTTTATCGTTGATTTAAATAGTTTTACAATGTACATCGAGTGATCAAATAAATTTCAGATCTAGATTGCTGTGGCTCCATGTAGACATAATGTAATATCAGCCAACACGATATAAAATTTATTTGATCAGTCTGTACTCTATTCGTTTGTTTAATTGCTGAGACATTATTAAAATCCTGTTTGGAAAAACGGGTACATAAAGCGTTGAAATAAAAATAGTAAAATATGAAATTCATATATCAACAAACTGACAGGATTGAAAATAGAGCATTTGGATAAAATTTCAATAATATACGTTACAATCTACAAATGCTACATGAGTACTTTAATCGTTTAACGACACAACCAATATGCTGAGTATAAATTTTCGATGGGACTGCTTCAGTGAGAAATTAATAGATTCAGTATTTATTCAAATAGTACTATTCGTCAAATCGATCCCGATCTTTGCTATTGTACAATATGGCGGTCAAATATAGATGTTTAAAGGAGTTTAAGGAATGAGAACGTAAAGTAGAAGTAATGAGGAATAAGAAAAAGTTTAAAGCATCAAGAATATTTATAGATAATGATTTGACACAAAAAAATAAAGTACGAAAGGATATCACAGACAGTAAATGATCAAAGAACTGAGATTAAACAAGTAGGGGAGATCGGAGCATACTGGTCACATTATTGTAAAAAATCTTATATTTTCCAGCAAACATCACATAACGAAATCAAAGTGTATTACAAAAATTTAGTACAGCCTCATTTGTTAAAGTACTTTATTAATTTAAAATAAAACAAGACAGATGCTACGTCTATTAAAAAAAATGAAATTGTGACCAATGAACTCCGGAAGTGGGACACATTGATCATGCTGCCGGGGTTCACTGCTCCCCACTTTTCTCTTAACTGAAAAAAGTTTCTTTGAAATAGTATTGGGACATAATAGCAATCATTTCGGTAGCTAATAACAATAAGAAACTAACTAAACATGTGATTCGAAATTAGTCTGAAATAGATAACAAATAAAGTTGACGAGTAGTAGGTAGGTATCTGTGTTTCAAAGCGAGTAGGGATATTACCTAACATAAAAACTTAATAAGCATTCAAAGTAACAATAAACAATAATAGAAAGAACTAATCAACCTAATCGACATTATAGGATACGAAGTCAGGTGAAAATCTTAGGAAACGGTTTATTCGTACAGTTCTCCAATATTGGAAGGATCTAATAAAATTCTTTATCAACAGTAGCAACATCTTCTGGTATTGGAAAAATATGAATTTGTCACCTTGTTATCTTGAAAATGTAACGAAGTTTAAATTTTGAAGAATTTCCTTTACCTGTCCGCCATACAATTTTATTTAATTTTGTATAGTACATGTAACCCAAATCCATTAATTTCCACGTCTTCCCAAGTCTTTTTGTCTTCACTTTCTATTCATATAGCATTGTCACTATTTCTTGAATCTTGAAATTTAGAGCCCGACACAGAGTCGCTTGACGAATAATTACTATTACTGTCTGATCTGAACAGAAAATGACAAGCAATGAAAATAAACGGAGAAAAATTTGCTGAAAATAGAAATGCTGTAATTGTAAAGAAAGTGTGCGATACAGAAATTTTTCAGCTCAAAGGAAGACTGTCATATAGAGGTGATTTAGAAGACGCCTCGATAGTGAATGGATATAATTTTCTTCTTCAGTATTATCAGAATCCAGCATTGATTTGCAGAACTCTCAATTCACTCCATGGGTTCAATCCAGTGTCACAGCAATACGAATTAAAGACTGAATTGGAAGTAATTTACTCAAGAGAGAATTCAACAATATTGTGGGTGGCTTAAACTTACTTTCTTGCATGTTTGAAAATGGCTTAAATGAAACGTTCAGCGAAACCTTTAAACTACTTAAAATTATTGTGACAACTCAAACGTGTACAGCTGCATAAAAACTTTGTTTCACCACTTTTAAGAGAAGAAACACATATTTAAGAAACACTATGAACGAAGAACGCCTTAATGCACTGACAATGATGTCGGTGAATAAACACTTAATTCATAACATAACTAACTTTGATGAAAAAGTGAAAGTGATAGTTATATTCAATTTTCATAAAAGACAGAAGGCTAGACTTTATGTATCAACAATAATTTTTACTTTATTCTTAAAAACCGTATTATCGTGTTTCGATTTTTAATTCTTGTGCAGATTTTGTGTTGTGTTTGAATAATTTTTGTTGTTTATTATACATATGACGTTTAGTTTTATACTATTAAAATTTAAAAAACTTTGTTATACTTATAGGGATTAAAATATTGACGGAATGTAACTGAGTCATTAATTATAACTTTTTCTTTAGTTATTGTTAAAAATTAAGAGCCCCTAAATATAATTCTCACTAGTTGCCACTGCAAACCAGTACGTTGATGAATCCCGTCCAGAACTGTCGTGAGGAATCTCCAACGCTATCTGTTAATCTTTTCTCTAATTTTCTACCTCGTGAAGCAACTCTCAACTAAAATACGGCTTTAAATTAGCAACAATTATTACAAGAAAATGAGCATCAACTACCAGCATTAAAATGCAAGCAAAAAGAAGAAATACTGAAGATTTGCAAATTACAAAAGAAGTTGTTATATTTCAAATCAGTGTCATTTTCTACAAAACAGTTAAGTTAAATTTAAATTTTGCGCAAGTTAAAGAAAGAAGTTATTTTCTGGCCCTGAGATTTTTCAGTTAGCTAAAATTAACACACGCTCAAAATTTCATTGAAATATTGCTTATTTTTGACAATTTCGGAAAACGCCATTTTCTAATTAAGTAAAACTTACTCGATATATCTGGTAGGGGCTAAATAGGTTATCATACCAGCAAAATTGTTGCCGTAATTTTTTTTTTTAATAAAAAATACTAATATTGATGCCATTTTTTGCGGTCACTGTATACATAATAATTCGCTTTCTGGGAAATGGGGATAGGGTGTTCATTTATCTGGACAAAATAATGTTTTTAAATAATATATACAATACAATTGATTCTATACGGTGCGTTAGTAAAAATAACGATTGCTTCTCTAAAGCAACTATTTAACGATATGAGATCTAAGTACAATATTGCATAAACAACAACTTACAGCCTCAATCAAAATTATTTCAAGCTTATTCATTAATATGAACAAGAGGAGGCTTAGATGATCATCCAAGTGCACTTAATGTGGTCTATTGTATCAGAATGATAGTTTTAAGGGAAATCCGGTGGCTTTATATAATACCACCAATGACCTCAATTCAAAAACTACCCAAGATGAGTATTAGCCCAGTGGCCAAGTACATTTTATCTGACAAAAGGTCATGCTGTTTTGGATTTTGGATATGTTGTATGTACCTAAGCCCTTATTAAAAATACAAGTTTTCTAATTTGGCACGCCTGTGCTCGCGCAGTACGGCCACTTTTGTGACACTTTTTTTGGTTTTTGCTCGATAACTCTCTACTGGTGAGTCTACAATAAAAATTGTTCGAACAGTTTTTGTAGAGCACAACATTTTCTATAATTGACCTTCACAATATATTTTTTAAACCTCATAATTACCGAACTATCGAGCCTCAAAAGTAAAAAAGTTACGAAAAACTCAAAATACGTTTATTTTACCAATTTATTCCACTGACGTTTGGCCTACTTTTATTCATCAAACTCATTCAAATATGATCCACAAGAAATTCTATGTCTTCATACATATAGTGGGTGTGACACTACATCGGCCCCATTTGAACATGGAAAACCCAAACTCTGCAGTGTTCTTCAGAAGCACCCTAATTTAGTACGACCATTTTTGTGTCACTTTTTTCGGTTTTGGCTCGATAACTCTTTACCAGTGCGTCCTACAAAAAAATGCTTTATCTATTTATAGAGCATAACATTTGTTACAATTTACTCCCATAACATGCTTTTCTAAATTTCATTATTACCGAAATACAAAGCACAAAATGTTTTCAAACTACTACAAAAATACAGTATCCATCATCTTAAGGGTTAATTGGTTAAATTTAAAAATAAAATGAGTACCACTTTGCAGCCATATGATAGATATATAATTACATAAAAAATTGCAAATAAAGGCACGGAATTCTCTTAAAAAATACAATCGACCAGTAGAAAGTCTACACACAGCGAATGTCACACAAATATTAATTTTAAGGTATTTCTGATAATTATAACGTTCTCTCCCCATTTTGCAACCCCCAACTCCACCTGAGCCGCCAAATTTCCACATCCCGAATTCACTTAAATAATAAAATTGACCAGTAGAAAGTCAAATATTAATTCTAAAAATTTTCTGATAATTATAACGGTTTACCCCATTTTTTCCTTCTCCCTGTTTATGTGAACGTCCAATTTGCTACAAATGCATCTCAGCTCTCTACCACTGTAACTTCGCCCCCGTGCATCGGAGACATCAAAAACAGCCAGTACGATGAACGTTAGTTTATCCTCTTTCCAACTAGCCCCAAATCACATTTGGATCTTTCAAAAAGTATGCCATGTAACAGCACCGACCGCTTTCGTGTCCAAAAAATTATTTTAACCCCCGTATTTTCGCCTCCTCAAATCTTACATTTTCACAACCTTTCCAGAAAGTTCGCCCCTGACGAGATCTTCAAAATGACACTAATAATATTCACCTGCAATACGTACAACTTGCAAAAATTTGCGAAAACTGTGCATTTTCTAAGCGTCACACAAATCGCTAGAAGAACCTCGTACTAGCGCCACATCTCCAATTTTAATGTTAAAAATACAAACTAATAATAATACACATTAATACAAATAAGGCGTAAGTACATGCAAACATTTTTTTATAGAAACGTTCGACTTTTGATCTTTTGGTTCTATCTGCAGTGTCACCTGTATCACTTTTTTATAACAAAGGTAAAATGTAATGTCTTCATTTTGTTGGGCGATCATCTGATCAATTATTGAAACCGCTTCTTCCTCTATGTCATCGCCGTTTGTAATAATCTCAGCAACATTTAGGCATGATTGTCTACAGACATTATTATAAGTATTTTTTCCCACCCATCAACGTTTGGAATTGATGATATATGCGTAATGCGTGATACCGGGCTGCATCTTGCGGTGGTGGCAGTCTGGCAAGGTGAAACTTGCTTTCGGTCACAGATTTTTGAAAAAGCTGACAGTGTAGACCGTCAAGAGTTTGAGCATTCATGTCCTCAACACACAAGACTACGAAACATTTGTCACCTTATCCAATTTGGCCAGGAGAAGCTTTTGACTCTCTGAATGCACTTACTACTTCAACTAAATTAGGGTGCTTCTGAAGAATACTGCAGAATTTGGGTTTTCCATGTCCAAATGGGGCCGATGTAGTGTCACACCCACTATATGAATGAAGAAATAGAATCTCTTGTGTTTGAGTTTGATGAATAAAAGTAGGCCAAACGTCAATGGAATAAATTGTTTAAAAAAACGTGTTTTTGAGTTTTTCGTAACTTTTTTACCTTTGAGGCAATTTTTTTGTAGAAGCACCAGTAGAGAGTTATCGAGCAAAAACCGAAAAAAGTGACATAAAAGTGGTCGTACTGACGTGAGCACAGGTGTGCCAAATTAGAAAACTTGGATTTTTAATAAGGGCCTGGGTACATACAACATATCCAAAACTACATGTTGTTTTGTCAGGTAACCACCCCTTTTCATGACCTGGCCAGTGGGCTATATGTTACGATTCATATTTAAAAAATGGCAGGAATAGATGTTGCAGAACCAAAGAAACCCGAATCTTTTGATAACAATTAAGATTTTTCAAACGCTGGAAATACTTAGCCATTTGGAAACAGCTAGAACTTGTGATAACGATAACGAAGGGAAGATCACAAAATGATGCTGTTTCTTAATTACTGTACGGATTGCAAAAAATATAAACAAAAATATCCCCATCTCGGGGATATATTCTCATTCATATATCACCTGCCCAAATACTTCTATACCTTCGTAGATTCAGCAACTCTCTTACGGAGATTGAACGAAACCATCTGAAAAATAGATGGAGACTATATATTTAAAAACTAGTATAATTAAATTAGCCAAGCAAATAGTAAAAGCACGAGGCATTGAAAAAGATCTAGTAAAAACATTTATTCGTTCAAGAACTATTGTAAGAACAAATAATTTCAATCGCAAAAGTATGCAAGAGCACTTGCTTTAGTATCTTAACAAACAAAAAGGTTAAAAATATTTGCAATAAATTATTTTATGTTGAACTAATATTTATTTATATACTCATATTGTTGTATCTATTAATTTAATGTATTACCTACATTTTGATTATCATTTTTTGTCAGCATTTTTAGCAATAAAGATCTTTTAGTAAGTTGCAATTAGTTATTTAACTAATTTAAAATTCTCAAATACAAAAGTTACCTGAGAAGCCGGGTAGAGCAGTTGTTAGAACATACGGCTTACTACAATAAGCAAGTTCTCAGTTCGAATCCTACTGTGGGTGGAAATTTTCCGCAGCCTTCGCGATCGGTATCGGGTCCGGTTAGACCATTCACAGTTGGGCACTAAATTAACTGTGCTCAACTCAGAACCACAGTCCTATGAAATAGAATAACAAATTCCACACATCACCAAGACATACAATTAACACAATGGTTGCTACACAACTCAACTGGCACGCTACAACTTTGTAACCCGAAACTGGGGCAAGTTGAGCACTACACCGCCACATGCTAGCGTATAAAGCACCAGCCTCTACACCGCTAAAGAAACAAGAGGTAAACGATAATATATACTCGTACATAGAAAACTTACTTATAAATGAAATTCTGTGGTAGTTAACAAAATAAAACTTGGAGGCGCGGCTGAAGTACTTGGACATAGAATACTTATTTGTAGCCGTGGAACCTTAATTTGTTTCGTGCAAGCAGTACAATAAATAATGGCTAATGTAATGCCTACAAACATTTCAAAATGTATGTTGTTGAAAAACAGTTTATGTTACTATTTTATATAACAGCATTAACTCACATTCTTTATTAGCCCTAGTTAAGAAAGATCGAGAATATTAGCCAAAATTGAATATTAACAAATACTCCGCAGCCGTAGCTTACTTTGTAGTATAAGTGAAATTGTCGAAAACAAACCAAAAGATAATATTAGGTAAAGACTTGAATTTAAATTCGCTGCCAATTTCAATTAATTCTTGTTCCTGATCTCTCCACAATTGGATTTTTTTAGTATAATCACATAATTTTTTTTTCTATAGCACATGTTAAAGTGTGCTTTTATCGACTCAAAACAAAAGGTCAAGTTTTACTTTAACAGCAAGGGTAGATAAAGTAGCACTTTAACATCAAGGATAGATAAAGTAATTTAATTTTCTAACTTTTGTTTAAATTAAATATGACAGCTTCGTATTATCATAGCAACCCAATCCAGCTACTGACATTTTGAAATGTGATTGTCTGTCCTTATTTTCTTTTTGAAATTGTTAAAGTTCTTGCTATAGAAGAAAATATTGTATTATACACGACGATAAAGTTATTTATATCCACTCTTGAATCATTAACGTCTCGACGTTAAACGATTCACTCGTGGATAAAATTTAACTTTATCGTCTTGTATAATAAATTACTATTTATAAACAGTTGTTTGGTGTATATAATATATTCTACAAAAAATAGTTGCTTCCTTTCGCCGACTATTAATTATTAATAAACTTACTAAATTGATTAACTAGACAAACTCTGTTTGCAATGTTAGAGGGATTCGCAAGTTATCTGTTTCCACAAAAACCGCATAAAGGGACCCTCTACCCTTAAATCGATAATTCCGGCGTGTCCAAGCGCCACTTAGCCAAAACACTTTCGAAACTTGCGTTTGTCGATTTATGGCGGGCTCCTGAGCTTTACAGACAAGTTTGTGCAGGCTGTTATGGGGAGAACTGCAGAATACCGAAACAATTTACGAAGGCATTACGGTAAATGGGTCAGCTATAAATTCTTCGAAAACGAGTTTTTCTTGGCCAGGAATCCCAATTTTGGGACGGTAAATAATCGAGATGGGTCCAATATGATCCAGCGTACACAAAGCACAGCATGAACGAGATGCTTTCAGTTAGTTAGCGTTTAAATATGAGATTGTTCTACTTTACAGAGAACTTGTGTCAGTTTAACTTTGTTTTTAAGAGAGAACTTACTTTCAATCGAATTGACTTGGCATTACAATATTGTATTAAATAGAAAAATAAAAAATATTAAGGAATTTAGTAGAACGAATCCTAACCTAAATAAATGTTTTAGCTATGCTCCTATTACGGATGGAATAAAAAGAATCTTTAAAGGGCTTTACTCAGAGCTTTCCCGCAAATCGACGTTGTGACACTAAACAATTTCAAAAATCCAAGGAAACTAGGAGAAAAAATATCTCAACGTTCCTAATGATACTCAAATAGTAAATTTAAACATTTGGTAATGCGAATTACATCAATTATTAAATAAAAAGGCCATTACGGGTGGTGGGATTCCAACTTCAGCGCCTGCGATTGCTATTTCAGCGCCGCGCGTCTGTTGCACCTCACATTTGTCCTCGCAGCTGGATTATATAGACCACGCTTCTTGTTGTCCACTTGTCTTTTAATACAACATTTACCCTCTTTGGTTCGATATTCTTTAGAGGTAAAGCTTGAGCAAAGTGCAAATTATTTCTTTTATCCATTTCTTAGCTAAGGCCATAAAAAAAACTTTTTTTTATAAGGTGTTCAACCTGTATACGTTGGATTCAAAATATGCCCATTTTCGTCAAGGGTAAAAATCTGCGTTATATGCAAAATATTACTTTCATATAAATAATAGTTTTTGAGTTAAAGCAAAAATAGGTAAAATTTTATGTTTTTATGATGCTCACTGTATATATTTTACCGAACTTTCTCGGTTTCATGTCCGAACAACATAGAATCCACATGCAAAATATCGTATTTTTGCAGCAATTAGTTTTTGAGTAATACATACCGGTAACAAACAGACGGACACACAGACGGAATTGAGAAAAGCTGATGTTTGTCATCTAGCGAAACTATTCGAAGTAGTTCATATGTTTGGGCCATCTCATTTTATCCAAGATACTGCATAATTTCTATTACCCGAATTTCTTCACATGTCAATAGCTTCTATGCCATTTATACTATTGCCTTAGTAGTCTATCTTTCGCAGTGACAGAATAATCGAAGCCAGGCATAACTTTCTACAAATTTTCTTACCTTACGTTTAACTGCAACTGCTTACTACATAATATTTTCTTAAAGTTGGTTAGTAATTTCTATTCTGCATCTTATTTCTTCGCATGGGTATACCATTTTTTGGTTAATTAAATTTTCGAGGTATTTAAAATTTTACTTGTTAAATTTTTTCTTCAATACTAGTCCCGTATGCGTTTCACGAACAACAAGCAGTTTTATTTTTTTACTATGTATATTCAAACTCCTCTGAATACTTCATGTAACTGATTGAGTACACGTTCTGCATGTTCTACGTTTTGCTGTAATTAATTCTGTATCGTCCGTTCTTTCTCTTTGCGATGTTTCTCTAAAGATTATCTCTATTAACACAGACTGACACAAAACCTAACCTGCTAACCCTGAATTTGATGAAACTGATAACTCGCGTGTCAGTTTTAGTAACCTTGTTTTTCAATATATCATTAAATCTTGGTAGCCATGAAAAAATGATCCAAAATTTTTGCTGTTTGTTCTAGTCTTACTAAAGTATTATACAGCTACATTAATTACAACCATACGAGAATTAAATATTTTTCAAAATTGTCAATTTGACATTCAGCATCACACAGATCAGTATGAATCATAAAACTATAAAAGGAAAATCTATAAACAGTGGACAAAATAGGCTGACATACAGCGTTTATTTGAATTATACAGCACAAAGTTATTATAAAACACGAACAGTCAAACAAGCTTATATTTTAGTTTGAGTTTAGAGCGCCACCTACTGCATTCTGATTTAAAATGTAGTATAGTAAACATTTTTCAACCAATT
The DNA here is from genome assembly GCA_940337035.1 of Agriotes lineatus. NCBI lineage: Eukaryota > Metazoa > Arthropoda > Insecta > Coleoptera > Elateridae > Agriotes > Agriotes lineatus. The sequence goes on along the minus strand of OW679196.1, from coordinate 5,602,403 downwards.
GATATCTTTGTTATGTAAATATATTAATTTCAACGCTCTAATTAACTTTACATGCCGCACACGGTTAAACGCTTTCTCATAATCAATGAAACAAACGAGTAGGCTCTTTCACATCTCAGCAATGTTGTAACAGGCGAATCCCATTTGCGTATGTCTCAGTATATCCTCACATTTTACATATCCTTAACACACCTAGTCCTCAGTTTTATGGCACGAGAACGGGCCTAATGTCAAAAAATGGCGGGTTAACGCCATCTTCCTGCTAACTCAGTCGATAGATGGCGGGTCAGCTGGGACGAAAGAAACACTCAACAACCTATACCTGGGAGATTGTAGTTTAATGTTTCGTGTTTATTCTAAAAAAAGATCTTACTGTCTATATATGTGCAATGAACTTAATACTAGAAGCGTGGTCCTCAGTACACTTGCGCGTGGGGGGGATGGCACTAAAGTTACTGCCTGATCGGGGCACGATACTCCACCTTTGTCGGCGTCCGGCCGGTGTTGGTGGGGGGAAGGTCCCCTGGGTTGGTGGTGCGGCGCTGGGCCGCGGCGCTGATCGGGGCGGTGTGGTGGCTCGAGGCGGTGACGCTGATCGGGGCGGTGGTGCTGCTCGGGCGGTGGTGCTGCTCGAGGCGGTGACGCTGATCGGGGCGGTGGTGCTGCTCGGGGCGGTGACGGGGCTCGGGGCGGTGTCGTTGCTGGGAGCGGCGTCCTTGCTCGGAGCGACGTCGTTGTTCAGGGCGGCGGCGTTGGCTACGGCGGCTGGCCGGAATGTAGTATGGCTGCGTACGCAGGGGCACTGGGGGACGTTGGCGCAGTTGGGCGTTCAACCGGAGGTCCCGTTGGGAGGACCGGGGTTCGGTCCCTGGGGGCGGCGAGGGAGTAACTAGAGGCGATGTCGGGCGTCTGGGGGCGGCGGCCCTGGGTCTCTCTTTGCGTGAGTGCTGAGTCTGGGGTGGTCGGCGGGGGTAACCCAAACAAGGCCTGCCACCTAAAAATATAAGAAACTCCTTACAACTGCCGCGACGAGACGACTAACAAAAGAGCCGGCGAGGGAGCCAGATTGGTGCGGACTGCTTACGTCATCTTCGTTGCGAAGAGTTTCTGGCCTCTTGTCCCCACGAGGAGGTGCGTGTTAGAGTGAGTTTGAATTTCTTCTAAGGCCTAATCATGTTGGAACTCTTGTCCGCACTAGGAAGTGCGTGTTAGAGTGAGTTGGAATTTTTCTAAGTTATAATCGCGTTGCAACTCTTGTCCGCACTAGGAGGTGCGTGTTAGAATGAGTTGCAATTTCTTCTAAGTCCTAATGGCGTTGGAACCCTTGTCCGTACTAAGAAGTGCGTGTTAGAGCGAGTTGGAATTTCTTTTAAGTCCTAATCGCGTTGGAACTCTTGTCCGCACTAGAAGGTGCGTGTTAGACTGAGTTGATGAACGACTGTTGTAGAACGAGGCTGGAGAATGAATGAATCTCTCTGAAAACCTCCCGTGTTTTTAAACAGCGCTGTTCTTTGTTGGCAGATTCCAGCTTCATCATTGGTCGCCAAGGTAGGGGCTTTGCGTTGCTTTTTCGGCTTTTGGATAATTTTGGCCTTAGTGTTTTGGTGCTTTTAATTAGCGGTTTGATTACTCGCGTAATCGTTTCCTTTCGGAAATACGCACCTTTCAATATGCGACTTGCCCTAGTTGTTTGAACTTTGCCTGCGTCTGTTATTCTATTCGGATATCTAATGCTGCAATGGCTAAATTAAGCCGCGTCCGATGGCCGTTCTTGTGCTAAACGAACAAGCATCTTTATCTTACTTCTTGTTAAATTACCCACCTTTTGATATGCGGCATGCATGGGTTTGAAGATGGCTTTTTGCTGCCCTTAGTTTTTGTTACATATTACATTTGATAGATTAACCCCGTTGGCTTCATCCCTATTATAGTATTTTACTTGGAGAACTCTTTTCAAGGTCACCTTTATGTCAGCTTGGATCTATGTTTTAAAATGTCTTGTTTGATTAAGATTGTCATTTAGTTTGTTTCGGAAATTAATTACATTTAGGGCACCAGAAAGTTAAAATCAAACTACAGTTTTTGACGACTTCCATAACCTTGAAAATATATCAACGGAATCGCAGGAAATATGGCGAGCTGGACGTTGATGTTTTATAAACCACATTCGGCTTCCGCCGGGAAAAGTGGCTAGCCTCAGCATTTGAATTAGGGAAGAATGCCCCTCTGCAGGTGTACGACCACCAAAGCCGTTCTCTTATCGAGCTTAAACCAGATGCTCGTTATTAAAAATTTATTTTCTTGAGCGAAGCTTATTAAAGTATCGCCTCTTTTATCTTTTTTCCAATTACAAGTTCGCCCACATACATTTTATCCAATAATAAATTAATATTTCAATTTATCCCTTCATATTAATTTATTAAAACTGTTGCGTCAATTTTTTGGAAAATTATTGTGGTATTGTGTTACTGTGCTCCAACTAGATTGTCTTTGCAACTGCTTCGAATTAGTTTTGCAAATTAAAAAAAAAATGTTTAAGCTGGACAGTGTTATACCTGTTCAAGCTGGAAGTAAAATAAACTTTGTTCAAGTCACAGTCGTCTAATTTGTCGATTTTATTTCACTCATGGAATCTTTTAATTCGAGTAGTAGAATAATTATAAAGTACAGTTTATTAAATAAAATAGATATTCACGTATTAGTTTAAGAAATTGCTAGCAGATTACTATTTGAAAATAAGTTTTCGAACTTTTGTAACAATAAATCGAATCGCAATACTTGAGATTAATTGTTGACAATACGCCATCGTGCAGGAGCGAGATTACTATAGTTTTACTTAATTGAATGGTGTAGTAAAATCGATTGACCGAAGTAGACGTTTGTATTTTCAACGCGGTTACTATCTAATTAGTAAATGAATATTATAAATGTTATCTCAAAGTGCACATTTTAGATCATTATAAAACAATTTCTAAGGTAAATGTTGGATCAAACTTGAGGTAGCTTTAAACCAGACCGCGTTTGGGCATAATAATGTAACTTCCAATTTGGTCTCCAGGCATGACAAATGACAGACTCAGATTTCCTACAACCCTTATATCATAAAGGGCTCAGGATCTAAATGGAGTTGACATTAGGTTAGACATGGAAATTGCATGTATTCACAGTTTCAGATCCGAATCTTGTTCAACAAGGGTTTCTTTAATGGTTTCGTATCGACTTTTTTGCGAATTTAGAAATTTGTTGCTCTACGAAAATTTTAAATGGTGTTTAAACAGTAGATAAGATTTTTAATAGATACTAAAGCATTTGTTACTTATTCTCTTAATTGTGACATTTAAGAGGTATTGGTGTAATAATGCCGAAAGACGTAAGGTTCGTGAACGTAAAACGAAGCCAGATAAAAATTGTTAAAATTTAGTTAATATAATGTACATTCGAAGCACGAATAGTACACGGTGTCATGTAAGCAAAAAGGTCTAACGAGAGTGTACGGTACCGATCGAGCGAAGTAATAAACGCCTTGAATAAAAAGTCTCAATTAGCACTCAACCAAAACTAAAAATTAAGTTTACTTGCGGATACGGTTGTGGAACGAAACGATTTCATACAAAGAATAAATAATATTACCGTTCCTTTTCAATTCACAATCTTGGCTATAATCTCCAAATTTCGAATGTGACAGTATAGAATTAGGTTCAGCCGTCTAATATTATCGTTATAAATGAAAATGTAATGCGAAATCGAAATGCCGACAAAAAAAATGGAAAACTGTGGGTAACAATTAGTTATTCACTGCTAGTGAACTCGATATGAATAGAAGGTTCATCCAGGAAACGACTTATGTAATTTCTCGAACGGGAGCTACACTGCACACCAGTGATTTTCCATAGGAGCGAGCAATAGTTTGCTACAGACCCACAAGCATGGGCGTAGCCAGAGAGGGGCAGGGGTGAGCAGTTGCCTACTCCTAAACATTTACCTATAAAGAGCAATCATGTATCCGTTCTGTTCCTGGAAAAAAGTGCAAAAATCTGCCATGTCACTTGTCACTTGAAAACTACAAAATACACAGTTATTTTATGTAATTTTAAAGATCAGGCGAAACTGTTGTACGTTCCCTGGAAAGATAAAGAATAATGCCAGAAGACCATTTTAGTGGACTATGGCTGCCAAGTATACACAAAAAATTTATTGGAAAAAAGTAAGGAGCTAGAAGCAGATTTGCGAAAACTGGTAATAATTTAACTTATATTATTTTTAATTTGCAAAAAATTAAATAAAACTATAATAATAGTAGATAATTGTATATATAAATTTTTGCCCCTCTCTAACTGGAATCCTGGCTCCGCCCTTGCCCACAAGGTTAACGTAAACAAAAGGGCTCACGTTTGAGTGCTGAGGAAACTCTGACCGGATGTCGAGTTCTTCGTCCAATGGAGGGGAACTGCCATTTTACGCGTCCGTGAGCATTTTCCTTAACAGAGACAAATATTTGCAAAACACATCAACCAGGTGATGAAACCAAAACGGGAGCAGATTTTAAAAAAGAGACAGAATGAAGAGAACGCTGTGTATCTCATACACTAGTTGCTTTTCCTACTGTTAGTTATACCAATCATCAATCTTCTGTGGCTCTTCGGGCTGTTCTAGATTTAATCACTGTCTTTTTTATTAGTCATTGTCACGGCTCCCTACCATGTGACCGGGAGCACAGTGTTTTTCCTTTTAATATACAATGTTTTATCCTTACCATCCCACTATCTTAAGCCAGCTCGCGTATTAACTTCACAAATTTGATTATACATATTTATTAATGAAAATCATGTGGCCATCATATTGTCTATGTTTAATATAGCACTATTATATTACCTCCTGCCTAATTTTATGTAAAGCGAAATGCAGTTCGCGTTTCAGTAAACTCATTCCAAAAACATAGAGGCAAGGTATGTTCACTCCATGTGACGAGTACGCACAGTTCCCGACGCCTTGCGATGGACTTTTTTGTTGTTGTGGTTTTCTCTTTACATCACCAGTTATAAAAAACAACACAGTGCCCCCCCCCCCTCTACAAGGATAACTATTACTTGTATCCATTAAGTCGACTGTGCAAATGAACATCTGCACTGGCTTACTGCTAATGACATAATATACTATTATCGGGCGCTAAAATAATTTCAGCGATTGAAAAAGAGTTATGTCGCCCGCTGACGTCATTTTTGAGGGGGAATTGCTTTACGCCTGAAAATGAGGTCAAAAAACAACTACCAGTACTGTCAAAGTCAGCTATCAAAGGTAATTATAATAGTACACATCTGACTTTATTAATTACATAACGCTTTAATTATTTAAAAAACACTTTACCTCTAACGCAAGAAGTAACTAGAATAACTTTACAACCTCACTTCCAGTTCGAAATTGTAGTTTTATAACCTCAGTTCATTTTATAACACATGTGCTAAAAGTAAACAGCTGATCTCATTTTAAACACGCTAAATTATAAAAAGTCACTTTTAGATAAAAAAGCTAGCGCTAAAAGGCCTACTTTTAGTGGTGGTCGTAGAAAAAGTATGTTTGAGAGTTTGTAACATTCCATAGTAATTGGCTACAAGATAGGTTTATTTTCATTTTCTCCAGATATATTGGCAATTCCTTCATTCTCAACGTTACAGATATGCTCAAAGTTATAAATACAGACTTATGTGGTTGCTCCTTTGATGTTAAGGTCTTCTAGCGCTTAAAGTCTCAAGGTCGAAGTTCCAGTTTTGACAATTGGCCGGTATAGTAGAGCCCATCCACACTGTAAGTGCCCCCAAGTTGAGGGATCACGTCAGCATTGCAGTTGTCATTTTATTGACTGTTGGCTCAAGGTTCCTGGAAAATCAACACACTAGTTTTATGGCGTTTTGGTTATATCTTTGACTTACCTTATTGTGAAATGACTTCGAATCATTTTTCTTTATTTAAATCGTTTATTGGTGTAAAATCAATTAAATAATCTATATTTATCTATATTCTGAAGCTTTACGCCACGTTCTCAATTGTGTATAGCTAATAACACTTTCAGGTTCAGAAGGTTCATAAACAATTACACTATTGATAATTTTTCACAAAGGAATTATGGTAGGTATACTAAGCAGGTAAATGAAACTATTTTCATAATTGCCTATTTTGCTTTTATATAGGTAATATTAAACATGAAATTTCCAGGCGTTATGGGTTTTTTAAATATATAAGTAAACAAGTTCTTGTTTGTTACTAACTTTCATTTTTGTTGCTTGCTTATATAGAAATGGGGATGCGCAATAAAATTTATTTGGTCATGAATCTATTTGCTCCAAATTTATTAACACTGTACGCTACATGCTACATCACATAATTATCTACAGCGTTAAAATTTCTAGCATTTCAGTTTACCTTCAGTAAACCTTAATTAGTTTAATTTGATTTAAAATTGATATTATTGTTTTGTATCTACTTAAATATTTATATATTGTTCTGTGATATTGGGTTTGTATACATTCTGTGTTCTTTGTTTTTCGCAATTTATGAATTTGCTTGGGCATAACTTTGTTTCCATTGGGTTGAAACTTAATCCTTATAGAAAGATGAAAATACCACTATACCACAGTTTCTTTTATTCCTTTTTGCTACCGCGAAGTAAGCTAGCCGGTGAATGTAAATGTGTAAAGGTTTGTATATCTAAAGAAGGTATAAGTTTAGAAATATTTTATACTGTGTAACAGACGCTAGCAAGAAAGTATTGCGTTTGAAGGAAATTGAAACAAAATAAAATTATATCAAGATAACCTTCACTCTACCAGATTTTTCGTTTTAGAATGTGAGTTATTTCGTCAAGGTCTCCTTTTTGATCCATTCCAGCAATATGAAACACCTAAAGTACTACTAAAAATCTGCCATAAACATGTGAATTTAGATAGTGACACGTTTATTTGAATTCTAGTATTGGTTCCTTAAAGCTGTAGCGTCAACGCTAGAGTTTCAAAATTTATAATAATCATGAACACCAGCAACATAAAAAAATAGTCCGGAACAACCTTCCACTAATCGTTTCAATAAGCTCTTGGCTGCCTCTAATGAGAAACACTCACGAAATCAGTAACATTTGCAACCCATTCGCTCGAAACGGGGCAATTATAACTTCCAGGCCTCTTTCACTAACTCCTTAATTGAGGTTTGATCGCAGTTAAATGAGTGCTAACTATCTTCACTTCACGAAACGGCAGCACGCCGGGGAATATTCTAATTATTAACTATCAATGCCATCCCTCCAAGTTGAGGGCTGTTTGCGTCATTCATGCCGCTGCTGTCGGACATTATATAAGCTAAGGTTCATTTACATCCCGACAGTGGGAAGTTTTTGTTGCCGAAAAATCGGTTGAGTTTCGCTGTAGCCACCCTATTGTCGCAGTTATGCTAATTGGGTTTCGTCACTTCGCCCTCTGATTTAATTAATATCGCGGAACTTCAAACCGAATCGCCAGGGACTACGAATTTAGCTAAGTAATTACGTGATTGTCATCCCGCTGCAGAATCCATTCGCAATGCTATCCATGCGATACTTGCCAGTTTCTGAACTTTTTTAGGGCGACGAGTGCGCTCTCTAAGGATTGATCGGAATTTCTCATCCATTTCGCACAACTGCAGTAGTTTAACTCAGTTTACAATAAATAACATAATAGGAAGAACGTCTTCTACAGAAAATTAAACGCAGTTTAGCTTTGCATATCTTCACGTTAAATATTCCGTGATTTAGAGCGACAATATATTAACGTGCTGCATGAAAATGATACCTTAAATGAGGTGGAGCACATAACTTTTTAACCTTTCTTTTAAATAATTTATTCTGAGGATTTTTCTAACTATAATCAAATAGCGCAAAAGTCTTATCTAGTACTATTACATTTTACTTCGAAGCAATTTTAAGTTTTCAAGTAAATATTCAACCTTTTTATGGTTTTTGTTTGTGGTTGTGATCTCCCAGTTAGTCGGGATAAATCATTTCAAACTTGTGCCGGAGAGTAAATGAAAGAGGTATAGAAGCCACAAGCATTGCAAAAAGCAAGGAAAAATATGAAAAACTGTATTTATTTAGTGCAAACAACGAAATAGGAAAATAGAAAGAAATTAATACCAGCCACTCAGTAAATTGAAATGAAGAAGAAAGCTATATTTCAGTTGATTGATAGTAATGAATAATTTTCTTCAACTTTGTTACACGTATAGAGAAATTCTACGTCAGTAGCAAATGTTATTGCCTTAAGTCAGATAAATTGCACTTCAAGGATTTTCATTTGCTTGCACATATAATGCTTTTGTAACAAATTGGTCAGTGACCACTCACATAATTTTACTGTTTCAACGGTAGTAATGGTAGACACATTTTTATAAGATGCTTTTTAAACAAGCATTTTTGTATACCTTTGGAATACACGAGCTAACTCTACTGCAGCTTGACGTAGATATTGATAACCTCTGCGCGGAAGAAGGTTTTTCTCGGCCAGTCTTTGTTGATCTCCCGGTATTACACGTGACTGCATAAAATCTGCGAAGTAGCCAAGGCAATAGCAAGCGACAAATCGACCATCCACAAGAAATTCCAGACCAAAAGGGCAAATAAATGGTCAATTCACCTACGGCAGTGCTGACGCATAAAAAAATTAAAGGAGCCCTTTGTTGAATGACAAATTATCTGTTAAATTCAAAATGCAATTAAGATGCACGGGGCCTGCTACAGTGGGAATAGGCGTGGTCTTAGTCGAAGTCAGTCCAGTAGACGCGTGAAAGATGATTATTATTATTTGTTACACGCCACTGACATATTTACTATAGTCTGAAGACGTCTGCGACGCTTTCAACTAATAAGAAGTCTTCTTGAGGTGTCATTAGAATTTTTAGTCTTATTTGCTACATATACTTACTCTACCTTTATTTATCTCTCCTTCTCTCTCTCTCTTTCTTTCTCTCCCTCTTTCTAATCTACTACTCTAAAAAGAGTTTGGTGGCGTCATTAAACTGAGTCTGTAGTGCTTTAATGATTTTTGCCAACCTACATCTGCATAGGGCTATACCACCTGTAAACGCGACTGCATATTTGCTTTACAATTAAAAATAAATAGAATGTAAATTGGACATACAATAATATAAAGGGCAGATAAATCTCAACACGTAGCTTTGGGCTGGCCTGCGAAGTTTCTACGAAATGACGTCAAGATAGGAATTGAATTTTTGGAAAATTGGCCACAATGCAGCCGAATTGTCCAAATAGCATCTAACTGCCCTGGCGGGGATATGTGAAAAAGGTGTGTTGGTTAGACGAAAACTTGTAAAACCCACAAATAAACAGTATACAATTGAAAATCGTACGACACTCATTAATGACCAATAGAAAAATTAGTTCACGAGCCGTAACCAAGACAACAACAAAATTTCTTGGAAATTTGTTGTAGGTAGATTAACCTAACTGTGATTAATAAGTGGGAATTTTTTGACACTCACTGTTGTTAATATGTTGGTGGCACTGTAAGTCTATGTCAAATTCGGGGTTAGCAGGTTAGGTTTTGCGTCAGTTTTGACACAGACTGAAGCAAAACCTAACCTGCTAACCTCGAATTTGACATAGACTTACAGTGCCACCAACATATTGACAACTTACTATGGATACATTTTTAATATCACTTGATATTTTATTTCCGAGTAAAATTTAAATTGTACTTTTTATGGCCGTGTCGCTACAATTTTCTTGCCTAATCTACATTCTAGCATTAATTCATGTACCGCTCGTGCCGATTAATACGTTGTTGCTGTGCACTCTAAAAAATTACCGCTTAGAATTAATGCTCTTATGAGATTATAAGTGACAATTTAATGCATACACTAAAAATCCTATAAGCCGCGGATTTTTTTGTCACCATGACAGCGGCAAAAGTTAGCCCTAACTTTTCCAGCGACAAAAAGGAACCTAACTTTTAAAACGGTCTAATTCTAAAAGAGTTTTTGCCTTGTTTGTTAATTAGTGACTTCTAAATTACCTAATATGTAAAGTAAATATGTATTCATTAAATTGTCGTACCGAATTACACTCAAGCTTTTTTTTTATCGAAGTAAACTTAACATTTATAATTCGAGTTTCCTTGCTTTTGGGAAATTCAACTCAAAAAACTGCCAGAAAAAATTACTCGTCCTTCGGACTCGTAATGTTTTCGGAGGCAGTTTTTTTCGTTAAATTGTCAAGCAAGAAATTCTCATTAAAATGTCAAGTTTACTTCGACAAAAAAAAGCTCTCGTGTAATTATAAGTGATAATTATAGACCAAAGATCTTAAATGTTGTATCTGCGAGGAAGCATGATCGGACGCACGAATTGGATACACAGCAAATGGATCATCACAGTTTAATGTAAAGTTCAGGCACTTTATTTCATGTAGGAACATGGCCTGAGACAAGGTCAGTCAGGGTCGCCGAAATATCTCTTTCCGAAAACTAGTCAATCTAGCACACTGTTAACGGCATACTGAGTGATGTGGTTAGCATCACGCCTTTGACGACTGCCTTACTTTCCCTACTTCAACAACTGTGATTTCGGTACCCAATTTTTAAAGCGATTAACTGCAGTAACTTAATAATGCCAAATTCAGTATGGAAGGGCTGGTCTTTAACTCTCCAGCTGGCAACAGTGATCTTGATGGATAAATATGTTCGGGACCCTAGCTCGAATGATCACCGAAAATATCCGACGACGAATCCGGCCCGATCTCTAGGCTCTAGATAGGTAGACGCTGAGAAACCAAGGGCCAGCAGCTTTTCAGAGGATGCGCTGTGTTATCCGAATATGTCCATTCTTAATGTCCTGCGGTATTTTTAAGGAACGAGAACGGAGCTGCTAGGGTTAAAGCACTGGTGAAGTTCGTAATTAATACTCGGTCAAACAATATGTTACTGACACCGGTAAATTAGCTTGCAGTTGCCAATACCTCACGGTACGATACAAATGTTGAATTGCTTGGTTTTTTTATATTTTCCCTGTGTAGTTCGATTAGGCAGCCAGAATTACGCCCCTTCACTGACCCACAACCAGCGGCGTGCGCCGGGAAATTGCATGCTAAGGAAAATAAATATAACGTTGTGCTTTCAATTCTTCTTAGGTTTTGGTATAAGCTAATAGCAGATATGCATTAGAAGCTGTGCTGATTCTGCAGTTTAATATTATTACTTCCGAACAAAATCTAAAAAAGCTGTAGAGATTGGAATCATGTTTTGTGTCGACTTTTTTTATTATTCGCATTGCATTTTAACTTGATTGGATGTTTTAATTATTCTCATTTTTGTTAGTTCAATTAAATGTAGGTGTCTCTTTGCTCACTGGATTTTATTTCTATTTACTTTAACGTAAGTTTGCTTAAAATCGATGGGTGAAGGTTGATTTCCTTTTTGAGATAGTTATCTTGTGGTTGATATATTGAATTGGTCTATTTATTATCGATACATTTCTGTGAAAATGCGTTGATATTCTTCTAATTTTCACATTTAGAACTGAAATTGAAATATAGCGTCTTGCAGCTTATTCCACTCTGCAGGAATCTTTTTATTTATTCAAATAATATTAATAAGCATTTTGTGAACTTTTCGCTTTGACATTTTAACAGTTCAGAGTGAATTCCACCACTATGGCTACTTTTATTGTTTTAATATCTCTTTACTCTCATCTTCTAATGACAACGATTATTTTTTTCTCTTCTGCTTAACTTCTTCTTATTCTTGGTCTGCAGTCCTCGGACCACACTTTCACCGTATGTTATTTAGCTTATCTTATGTCGACACATCTCTATATATGGTTACAACCCTAGTTTTATACTACCAACAGTTTCTAACAAATTCCTACCTGTTAGATGCTATTTATATTATCTATTTATTCTAATATTTCTTAATTCTCTCGGCCTTTACTTTCTAATTCTGCAGGTTTGCTTTGCTTGACTCTCTTTGTACCTTTTTACTCCCCTCGTCTAAAAGACGAAGGAAGTATTACAATCGCGAAAAAATTACATTCCGGGATTTCTTCTGTACTTCACGTTTCAGGGTCCGTAGATGACATAAAACAGGTTTTCTCAACTCCGTCTGCCTGTCTGTTGGCAGTATAGCTCAAACACTATTTGTTGGAGAAAGACGATATTTTGCATGCATATCATGTCTACCTGACGTGAAACCGAGAAAGTTTCGGAGAAATATATCTATTCATGCCATCATTTGTCATTCTACATTTTGGAAAACCGAAAAATTAAAGGAGTTACCATTACCACTTTTACAAAAACCAGTAGTGCACTGAAATTATTGAAACAAATAGCCACTGACGAAATCAGCAAAATACTGCTTTAAATAATATCAGTCTAATTATAACAGAGTTAAATACTTATCAATTTATGGCACCACCAATTTTTGTAAACAGGGTACTTTTAATTTCTTTAATTTTTCGGTTTTCCGAAATGTAAAACGACAAATGAACAGATTTATTTTTACAAAAAACATATACCAGTGTTGTGTAAAATAATTAGAGAAACAAATATTTTCAGATAAAGAAAATACTACTGAAAATCCTGTGGTGCATAAAGCATTTATACATCCTGTATAAATATTTCTATCCCTGTGTTTTATTATTAAAATTTCATCGAAATTGGGAATCAATCTCATCGCTCTACTTGTATAGTTTTTATGCTGAAGGTGGCACAGAGCTAGTTGAATCAGAAACTAGAATTTAAATTATTGTGTATACGTTTTAATTTAAAAAAGTGTGTAATATGATTGTCTTACCTCTATGAGGTTTCATATTTTATCATGGTTACAACACTCTAAAAAATACGTAATACATTAAAACTCACCAACATGTAAGAGGTAGATTGTTGGTCGTATATTTCTACCGAATTAGATGACATTACTCTCCTGTTCGTATTATATTTCCACGTTTGCCGATATAACAACATTTATTAAATTGGATAATATTGAGTTAAAATAATTTTTACTTGCGCATTTGAGAATTATGTTGTATCAGATATCTCAAACAAGCTGTTGAAATAAAAAGGTTAAATATTTAAAATATAATTACAATCAACCGTTTTTAAGATAAGTGTAACTTTCTTTAATTATAGATACTGTAATCATTTTTTATCAAGTAACAAATAACTTTTTATAGAACCATACGGTCAATAGTGACAAGAGGTTCAGTCCCGGACATTTTGGCCGTATGCGCGATAAACAGCCATTTTCTAGAGGCACCTATTCAACGGCTTACAATTTAAATCTGTTGGGAACCAGAACCATTTTACAGATTTTTAACTCTAAACTTCAGCCAAGATACGAAGGCGAGCCAAGTAAACAAACGCACGTCGTCGGTGAATACCAAGTGATAGAAAGGCGTTCTGTGGTTGGCCGTTTCGAAGAGAAAGTTGAACACCGTTTAAACGCGTCGTTACACTAGAGGAGGAATGAGCGTTGTTTTGTTGTGCGGTAATTTCTTTTACGGCAACATGCGTGCACCGAGAACTGCCAGAATCTTTGTTTACATCGCTCGCCTTCGTAACTTGGCTCAAGTATAGTTGACTTAACAGTGTTGTCGAATCTGCAAATCTACATGCTTTACGCAAATTGTAACAAGCAACATGTTAGTACAATCCATTTACTTGATATCCGCACTGTCAAATAGGCGGAATCTGTTTCTACGAGTACCTACCTCGTGGCAAATTTAAAGCATGCAATGTGAAGTTCTTACAATTTGATAACAGCGACAAAATTCTTTGGTGCACATTAGCCTCAAATTAGATAGATTACAGTGGCTATATTAATGACAGTGTGGTAAAGTGATTCTAATTTCTTGTTGTGATATCCGCCATTTTAAACCGTTTCATCGTTTAATCAGAAATAACAATTTTCACTTTATTACGTGGGTACATAGGGGTTTAGAAAAGGTGAAAGAATTGACTTCTTACGCTAATTACTACGAATGTTGCGTCTTAAAAAGAGTCGTTAACAATTTTTGACAAGATACACTTCACAATTCCGCGAGATAATTGAATGACATAAAGAAAACGTGTTACGTCTACCGTATGCTAGGCCACTGCTCCAACGCACGCCGCTGCTGGTAAATGTGGAACCCGTTATTCAACCTTGGATTTGCATCTGTCACAAAAAAGGGCCGATGTTGATGATCTGTGTTACTGTTAATGCTAAATTAGGTGCCGGCACCGTTTACTCGATATCCAGAAACCACCAAACCTCGCTTACAATTCGTGCCAGGTAATACCAAAATTCTTTAAAAAAATAAGTATTCTTTAAACTGGCCCAATTGACAAACACACTTCTTTGTTTTGGTACACTGGTACATCTAAGTATTATTTGTAACCTCATTTACCTTGCTGTGCAGAGCCTGGTGCGTCGGGAATCACTAGTACGTACCGGATTTAATTTTAATAATATTTTGTTTTTAACACAACTTACTTCGGAATTTACTAAAATTAAACTGACATTTCGAAGTAACGCTAAAGTGTCCCCAATTTGTTTTTATACTCGAATTTGGCCGCCCCTATAACACAAATTTTTCATATTCTTCTTAAAATGTATGTACGTTTTAGCTGAGTCACTAAACGATGGAGCTATAATCCACCTTTCAGGCAAATCCAACGGATGGTTATAATGCAAATTCACTTGCATTGTTCGGTGTTGTTCCGGTTACAGCTATACATGGTACACTTTAGCCTTTACCTCATCTTACCCGTTCTCATGAGTTTCTTTATAAACAGGAGTACATCGATACGTTCACCACGGCTTTATTTGTGTTGATTACTCCATTTACCACTTTGGAAATTCCTCGAAAACTAGTATGAGGTAGTCGACCAACTCGTGTTACAGTATAAAATTCTCATTAAGATCCCCAATGAATATTCGTAGCAGTGCTCGCCTCTGCGTGTCCCTTTCAGCGCTATTGGCTCCAGCTAAAAACTCAGTCGGAGGGGGGAGGGGGGAGATTCGAACTATAGCGCACAGTTCAGTGCGAGATACCACGATAGCGGTAATTGATGGTAATTGGTTAAAGACAAATCGACGGGCGCCACGGCTTTTAGGATGATATGTCTAACTTTAACTAACGATTGGCCAAAAGCCGAAATCCAATCGGTGTAGAGTCGCGTTGTATCCCCAGGAGGCGTCCCACGGCACCGAAGTTCACACCTACCTTTTTGGTGCCCTTTTCTCAGTTGTTTGGGCCCTGTACAGAGGAGTATACACAACACGACAAGAATATTAGTTCCTGTCACTTTAAATGAACACACACAAATAAAGGGCAAGAGGTAAATTAGAATAAGGTGGTCTAGTGACTCAATATTTACGCACACATGAAAGTTTGGACAAGTAGCATACCATAAAATCGGGGTTAGTCAACGGTTTTACAATGAAATTACTAAGGTACATGGGAACAGTACGGTCACGAAATCTGTTGGCACCTGAGACCAAGAACGACCATTCTTAAATGACAATGTAGGCTGCTCTCTGTTACCGAAGTCAGATTAACACAGTGCCTTTATGCAAGGCTTCGTAAATTCAAAGCAAACGGTACCTAGATAAACTGGCACGCTACAGAATAACATGCAACGTTCGATAAATGTTCAAAATGCGCACATCGCTTTACTAAGCACGTAAAACTTTTAAAACAATATTTACAATACCTTCTTTGTTGGCGTGGACCCAAACAACTGTAGTTCTGATAATGGCAGGCCGGGAGACCTCGCCTAGGTGTATTCTGAAATGTAGCCTGAAGATGCTGACAATAATCCCTCCGAAGACGTATTTAAAGCTGCCACTTTACGATAAACGGGAATGTCCAGGCTTACAACAATATGCGGTACTCAAGACCCTTAGCAACAACCCCAAGCATAACGCATGCAGTTCGAGACACAATGAGGCGGTGAACTGTTACTTGAAACGTTCATTGAACGATTTATAATCGACGGAAAAGCCGGCACATTTCAGTTCTCCAGTCGGCACCAAAAATTAATGGAAGCACACACATTAGTCGGGAAGCCGAACTGTAATATCTTTAAAGGGCCCTCCGGCCGCAAGGCGATGCCACCGGAGGCGAAAGATCACACACGTTTTGTTTTGGTCAGAGACCGCCGAGAATTTTCATTAGAAAATCGCGGGCAGTTTGACGATTGCCCCTCGTCGGAAATGGATCTCACTTATTCAACGACAGGCTGCATTTTCCGTCGCATGATTGCACCATTAAACGTAACATGACTAAATAACTCGGGGAAGCTCCGAGACATTCAGTGCGCCTACTTGTCGCCGTAAAAGCAATAAAAGAAAGGGATAACGGACCACGCCACTGCAACCGCTGCAGAAGCAACAAAGCATATAGGAAAATTCCAGAATAGTCGAAAGCTGATTAAGCGATTCCAAGGAGCTCGTGTGTATCGGAACAGGAATAAATACTAGAAAATTGAGAAGCTAAAACTGTATTGTTTGCAGAACGGAACCAAGGGTAAATTTATAAAAGAACATCGACGAATATGACTGAATTGCAGTGTTCATATTTCGGCAGACGGAAATAAGTATCTGGCAGAGTGAAGGTATGATAACTTTACCAAGCTAAGGTTTGGCTTAAATAAGTCAGAAAAGGGCTAAAAATGGCGGAAATAGCTAGACTTAACAAATTGTCCTAACATTCGTTCGGACTTGGGGTACTTTGTAGAGATGCCATTATGATTTCCACGTATTCTGTAATCTGCTTATGATTCACCAACTGTTTCTGCTACTCGGGCAACATATGCGCGGCAATACACAATCGCTAATTTATTCAGTATTGTTTATGCTCACACATAATGTAATCTTATGTCGTTTGACCGCATATATAATTTTTCCTATTCCTAGTTTTTGTTGTACGTATGCTTCATTTAAGGGTGCAGCTCAAATTGGCCGCTTTGCTCGATATATTTTTATATTAGTACGTTTTTACCTTAACAATTTCGTTTTAAAAGCATAATTCTTGTATTTTTCTAATAAGAAAACAATTAATTATACAGGGTGTCGCGGAACTGCTTTTTCTTTTTTCTTTTTATGTTAATTTCGACAAATGTAAAGATACCGATTTGAATTTTTGTATACATGCCCACTATTATGTAATGCACTAACAAAAAATGTTTGATACACTAGACTTCACTCTAACAAGCACTTTACCTATATCTGAAAACTCTTTTTGGCTATAACTTTGTTACTTATTACATTTATTTAATTTGTAAGTTATTATTCGTCACCGACCTCATAAATTGATTTATTATTGTTGTTTACTAGATAACTATCATTAACCATTGTTTTTGTGACCATGGCTACGCGTCATAATAACAACCAAAAACCTTTGATGGGCATTTTAAGGTAAACGGTTGCTTTCACGCTTATAAACTAACTGTACTGTAATTTTACTCTTCTTAATCTTCTTTCGGATAATCGCTACACCTGGGGTTCCGAATTTCCATATTAAGGCACGACCACGATCTTAACCAGCTGGTATACTGCCCCGGAACCACAGGTATCTTGTAATTATGTATTTTATGAGTGTGGTTGCAGAGTGCCAAACGTAAACAAACCGCCACATTCGTGGACACGCCCACCGCAAAAGTTACGCTTCAGTTGCAGGATATATCGGGCAGCGTACATACTTCGCCCCAGGTCCAAGGCAGCCCCCAACGACACATACGCGTGCTAATTGGGTTGCGGGCCAACTAAAAACGTAGAAAACATGTCCCAGAAGAAATCTTTAATTTTATTAATAGACATAGCATTTGCATAGGAATTAAATACTATTTTGTACAACTAGCTAAAAATATTACACCGTTGATTTATAAATTGTGTTCTCCTAACCATATACATTTGAGATTGAGTTAACTTTTTTGCGGTTCAGCTATTCGAGGTGGAAATTAACAAACTGTTTGAGTTTTTCCGAAATTAATGGAAGTCATACATGTCCTGAATAATTTACCAGAACTAAAATGAAATTCGAAAGTATGAAACGTAACCATGTATATGTATTTCGTTCTAGAACATAAACATAATGTGAATTAATAATCGGCATATGTTTCAATTTTCAAAGCCAAGCTTAATTTCATTTCCTTTGCTCACATGTTTTATATTTAAAAATATAGAAGATATTATAATGGTTGAATTGAACATAATTACTATTATATTAGTTTTAATGAACTGGTCATACTCATAGCAACTGCTATAAAAGAACAATAATGCATAAATGCAAAAACAATACGACCCCATTTCATAAACAGTTATTTGCATACCACGGCACTGAACTATAACCTTTTATTATGAACATAGAACAACATGAGGGGTAAAAATGGATTTTAGTGCCGGAAAAACATTAGGTTTTACTTGCAATCGTAAAATTGAGAAATTAAATTTTTTTAACCCACTTTTTTTAGTTTATATTAACGTTTTCTGTCACCAATATGTCATATAGGCATCTACAAAAAGTCGTCACTGCCGATTTCTCGTACTTTATTGGCAATTTTAAGTATTTGAACGTTCTTTACTGCCGATCATTACCGAAAGGAAATTAAAAGAACTAGCAACAAGCTTCGTGTGCTTAATAAGATATTCATGTAATGGTTGGCTGGCAGAGCATTTATTTTCCAAGGACAAATTATTGGTTGTACTATACTATTCTTTTTCTTACTTAAAATTGTGATGCATAGTGTAGTTTAGGGAATGACAAAATTGATCTTCATATATTTAGAAAAGCTGATTATGCACTCACATTATACAATGAATGCTTGCGGTTATCTTTCTAGTTACCTACAAGTTTGTTTTATTTGGTTGTTTTTTACAAAAGCAAATTGGGTATTGGGTGGTTTGTAAACAACCACAAAAACACAAACTTCCGCTAGTACAAAACTAAAAGGAAGTTGGGAAACCGTAAAAACTGCGACACGAGCTCCATTGTTCCGTCGAAATTAAAGCCGAGAACAAGGCGGGAAATAAAGCGGTCCCCCTTTAAATGTGAGCAAACACCGATCTTTCGCAAACATTTTTAATCAAATATTCGCGAAAAGTCAACACGAAGCCAAAATGAGCTCCATTCCGGCACATGTTATTTACTGCGGCCAAGATTGATTGATATTGCCCGAACTATGCACGGACACGGCTCGAACTGCCATCTTAGATTATGTTGTCAGGGAGGAGATCGAACTTGTTGCTACTAAAGCGTGTTTAGAATTAGATTTCTCATTTCAGGTTCTTATAGAACCGCCAGTCTGAGAGAAAAGGTCGACTTCGGACATAAATCAAAGCCCGAATTTATCTGCTAATGTTCTAACAGCAAATGTTACTTTAGTCGAAATCGTCGATTGCCACTAGCAGGATTATCAACAATAGTGATTAATAATTTTAATAACACATTAAAGGATTGTATTATAAAAATTTAATTTTCTGAAAGGAAACTGCTGTACACCTATATACAACTGTGTTTCGCTAGGCCAATATTTTGCTTTAACGTTCTTTGAAAAAATCTTATCCATGTTTCATCAACTAGTAGCCGAGCGACAATAACAATAACATCTTAAAGGATGACTTATACCTGCATGAAGAGCAATATGCACTATTCCTAAAATCGATGCAAGCGTTTTATTGTTATACGCAAAACATGTTTTAAATCACTTTAAATCATACCATTGGCTTAATTTGGACACAATTCGTAAGTATTTATAATGTAGGTATGATCGATAACCTCGTTTTACCTTGCAGTGTCGAGGCTGGTGATTTATGTGCTTGCATCTGGTGGTACAATGCTCAACTTGCCCCGGATTCGGGATACAAAGTTGGAGCGCGCCTTTTGTGCTTGCACAGCAACCATTGTGTGAGCTGTGTGTGTGTGTCATGTTGACCCTGTTACTCTATCACTTAGGTCTGTGGTTCTGAGTAGAGCACAGTTAATTTGGTGCCCAACTGTGAATGGTCTCACCGAGCCCAGTTCAAATCGCAAGGCTGCCCAAAAGTCCGGCCCTCGCGGGATTCGAACCGAGGACTTGTATACTGACCTCAGTTGACGGACGTTGTACTAAAATTTAATGGCTTACGAAAAAAAATCCTATTAGAGATGGTGCAGACTTTTTGGAACAGCTGTCTGAATCAGTAAGATTACTGTTCAAACCTAGGAAGAGGTTGTGCGTAGTTTCATGCTTGGCGTGGGCGGCAGAGCAAGAAAATGCTGGCACATGCAATAAAACAAAGATATCGTTGACCGTGAAAAGTGCTTGCTCGAAAAACAAGAACATCGCAGCTACGGGCGAATTGTGAAAAGCGTGTAGTGTGAATTTAGTTTGTGTATATGCACTCAATTAGAAAATGGGTGCCGAAATTTGTTGCATCTGTGAGCGATGTTGTCAAGCTGGGGTTGATGAGAGTTGCGAGAGCGACACCAGAAGATGAGACAGATGGAAAATCATTTTTTGTTAGCTACAAATTGCGCCCTCGCCAATATTAGTGGTTAATTTCGATTATTGTTGAAAGTAAAAGTACAGTCTAGTGCTGATGCTATCATTAGCAACTACATTAACCTATTGCAACAATTGTGATTGAAATACGCAGAAATTTTTTTGCGCTTGCATTTTATTCAAATTCGCTCTTATCACAACCACGTGTGCGAATTTTGTTGATAGAAGTTCATTTAAGTGAGCGTCAATCAGATGAAGCAAGGAAATGTTTAAATTATTGTGTTATTATTATTTATTCAAAGTTGTCTGTTTGATATCCTCCAAATACCCTTAAATTTAAAAACCATATCTATAAATCACCATGTATATTCACATTGAATGATTTCAACAGGTGCTCAATAAAACATAAAACAAAATTTAATTATGCAGCTAATTATCTTTAAAACTGCAAATTATAGCAAGCTCATATTACTTAAATACTAAATACAACCACAACGGTGCAACAAAAATAGGTTTTGACCTTGAAAAAATTAGTACAAGCAAGAAATTTGGTAGAGATGTCGCATTTACTTTTTTACCGAATATATCAAAAGTCCCCTAAAATTGAAGCTATATCGGTCGCCATATTTAAAAATCTGGTGTGATACACGCACACAACTTTCTTTTACAGTGATCTTATAATTAGCCAAAAATTTTATTTTACATTTTTAAGCATTTGTCAAAAATTTTCAAAAATTACAAATTCTGCAAACACGGTCCAAAATAGAGCGGTAGTTGAAGAGACAAATTTTTTCTAGAATTTTAAGCTGAATTCAAAAATGTAATAATATACCGGGTGTTCTATTTAAAATAGGAGTTAATAAAAAAATAGAAAAAACCCAAAAGAAACACAGTTTAGCAGTATTCAACTGGAAAATCACCTATCTCACATCAATATACATTGGAAATGTAATAAAAATGTGGAGTTTGGAAAATTTATTAGAGCCGTTTTTGAAAAAATCGAAAAAAAGTCACACCTAGTTCCGGTTATGCGATTTTCATCGAAAGCTTGCTGTCGCATCTACATAGTACACAAAACTTATATATGAAGTTTCAACGCCATACCTCTTTTCGTTTTTGAGATGTTCGGTTCACAAACAGACAGACAGACACACAGACAGACCAAAAATATGTTTTTTTGGGTTCAGGGGACTCCAAAACGTGAAGATCTGTTGAAAACTTAATTTCGAATTTTTGGGGTGAATCTTTTATTCCTTTATTGTAAAAAGAAGTAAAAATGGAGACTCATTTTTTGTTATCTATATAGAATTCCTTAACGATTGCAGATGTGAAGCCAACTTTCACGTAAAAAATGTAACCCATAATAAAATAAGTAATTTCTCTTATAACAATCTTTCCTTTCTCTCTGTTCTCGTTTTTTGCCAGTTCAGCATTGTATGCTATGCATGGCAGTGTTTATTAATGTTTGTCACACTAACGTCACTATCGGTTTAGACACCTTTATTCACTGATATTTAGGATGACCGTTTAGAATTGGTTCGCGCAACCAATCTCGCACATATATTAAATTTTATTTTTTATTTTTAAGAATTGTTTGTTTACTTCATAAGGTAATGGGTTAGTAGGGATTGTAACGTATTATTTTTAACCACCGTCGTCATTAATAAGGTCTGCTGGTAACTTTCGTTTTAATCTGTTGTGTATTTGTTTTGTACCGAGTCTGTAGTATACTGCACCACTGCACTGGTCAATATTCTTTAAACCTAACGTTTGAGCTGTAGAATTGTTACTGATTTATAAAAAATCCCAAATTTGCACCAAGTGCATTGTATAATATCGCTTACTATATATTCAGCCAAGGTTAGTCATAACTAAATAGACATCAGTGAATGAGGAAGGTAAAAGACTTAACTGTCAACTATGGAGGTATGTGTAATGTGAGTGATTGGCAGCTGCTGCACTTGTAGAAGGTATAACTGCTAAGTAAAATTTAGAATGTAGTTAATTGCTGTTTACTAATTAAACGACTACAGAAAAAATAGTTATACGCATATTTTGTTGTTGCATATTATAAAGCAAGTAACAATTTTTTCCGTGCAGCAGCAATGCCAGCGTGGTGTGCAGTACAATAAATAATGCAACAGTCTGCCGCAGCCGTAAATACGACAGCAAGCTTTTGAAGAAAATCGTATAAGCGAAAGTATGGTGTTTACTCTTAGGATTTTTCAGTTATTTTCGATTTTATCAAAAACGGCTTTAACTATTTTATTCTAACGTTACATTTTTATTACAATTGTAATGCGTATTGATGTGAGATTGGGGTTTCCAGTTGAATGCTTCTAAAATGGGTTTTTTATATGATGTAGTAGGGAAGCTAAAAACAAATTTATGACATATTATAAGATCACTGTAAAAAGGAAGTTAGTAAGTGCGCGTGTATCACACCAGCTTTTTTCAATAAAGCATGAGTCCATGAGTGTTTCATGGTAGCCTGCACAACGAATTATTTTGTTAGAAAAAAAATTCTGTGGAACACTGTTGCAAATATTTCTATAGCAAATGTTTTATACACGAGCTATATTTTGATAGACAATATCACCAACGAAAAAACACAGTCAATTTTTTCTATATAGAAACAGTAACACTAATGGCAACATTTTTAAATTTTACGCTTTTTCTTCCCTCTTCTAAAAGACTAAACAAATATTGTAATCACGAAAAAATTACCTTCCGAGATTTCTTCAGATCTTCGCGTTTCAGGGTCTCTAGATGACGAAAAACAGGTTTTCTCAATTCCGTGTGTCTGTCAGTCTGTATGTTTGTCTATCTGTTGGCGGTATAATTCAAAAACTATTTGTCGAAGGAAGATGATATTTTGCATACACATTATATACAGGGTGCCCGAATTTCGTAGGGACAACATGGGTAACTTTTGTATTTGAAGAGATAGAGAGATGGTTAAATTAGCGAAAAGGTGCAGGTTTGAGAGCTCATTAAGAATCCATTTTCAAATTTTACTTGTCATGGCCCACTTGTTTAAAATTTAAAAAAAAACAAAATCTCCCCAATTTCTTTTATATATCGTAACTTTATTGTTACTTAAGATATTAAGATGCGATTTGAACTAATTTGCATGGTAATTTAAATACTTTTATTGGCACTTAATAAAACCAATTTTATTTGTGCAAATTTTTAGTAATCTAACCTAACCTAAAAATTTTAAATTGGTACCGTGCAATTTTTTTGGCTCTTTTAAGAGAGGATTTTTTTCTGAATGCAATAATGTATCACATGATATGGAAAATTTTTCAAAATTTTGAGAAACTGAGCTTATTCTTTTTACAGGCATAAATCACTATTGCCATTATCACAATAACTTTGTTTTTTGCTTATCACGTTATCTGTGAAATTACGTTTCGAAACGTGTTATTACTTCAACTTATAATGGAAAATTTAGAAAAATATGATGTATTTTGTACGTATATCAAGTGCTACAAGAACGTAGAACCTACACGTCAAACATACAGAACACATTCACACTACTGGCAGGCACGTATGATGATAAGCGTGCTTTTTGTTTCGAAACATAATTTCACAGATAACGTGATAAACAAAAAACAAAGTTATTGTGATCATGGCACTAGTGATTTATGCCTGTAAAAAGAATAAGCTCAGTTTTTCAAAATTTTGAAGAATTTTCCATATCATGTGATACATCATTGCATTCAGAAAAAAATCCTCTCTTAAAAGGGCCAAAAAAATTGCACGGTACCAATTTAAAATTTTGAGGTTAGGTTAGATTACTAAAAATTTGCACAAATAAAATTGGTTTTATTAAGTGCAAATAAAAGTATTTAAATTACCATGCAAACTAGTTCAAATGGCATCTCAATATCTTAAGTAACAATAAAGTTACGGCATATAAAAGAAATTAAGAGATTTTGTTTTTTTTAATTTTAAACAAGTGGGCCATGACAAGTAAAATTTGAAAATGGATTCTTAATGAGATCTCAAACCTGCACCTTTTCGCTAATTTAACCATCTCTCTATCTCTTCAAATACAAAAGTTACCCATGTTGTTCCTACGAAATCCGAGCACCCTGTATATGCCTGGAATGAAACCGGGAAAATTTCAGACAAATATATATAGGGTAAGCACCTTAAAACAATAAAATTTTGTTTATTTTTGCGTTAATTTTGAAATAGAAGGAAGTAGTAATTTTCACATAGGTCGGGCTTTACACTTGCCTAAAATAGGACTCAACAGATACAGGATAATGTCACAAAAGAGTCGAAACTTTTCAACGATAATACCGTTCCGTTAAATAGAGGCGCGCGCCTCAATCGTTTCTATGACGCTCGAAGGCGCAGTTCGACTTATCGATGCAGTTACGATCGCTACGCAGATGCGGTTACCATCGCTCTGCAGATGCTGCGGGTTCAAACCTCAGCGGGATACATTTTGTTTTAATTTGCAAATGGATCTAATTTGCGCGAGGGGAGTTCGGTGTAAATCCATTTACAGATTTTTTTTATATAAA
The DNA here is from genome assembly GCA_940337035.1 of Agriotes lineatus. Lineage (NCBI taxonomy): Eukaryota > Metazoa > Arthropoda > Insecta > Coleoptera > Elateridae > Agriotes > Agriotes lineatus. The sequence continues at coordinate 5,577,365 of OW679196.1, read as the reverse complement.
AATAATAACACGAATAACAAAATTTTACAATTTTAGGCTTTTTTGTGATGACAGTGACCGTTCTGAAAAGTTCCGATTAGTAATAATCGCCGTTGCTATGGAAAATATCCAATTAAATATGCATAAGGGATATTCTCAGTAGTAATACTGTAAGTATACCATATGTAACTAGCTGTATCTCTCTGCATTACTGATGTTGAAGCGGGGCGCTTTCGCTCTTCTTAAAATACAATACACATCCTGTCGCATAAACTCTGCATCTTTTCTGGGAAGTTTTTGGGTTGCTGCTTCCACTCCACATATTATCTCATCCGCAAGTATTTGTTTAGGGGCTACGGCGAAGTGTGAGTATGGATGCACAAACAGCAACAAGGCCAAATCTGCCTAAGTATCCTCGTTCGCAAGGTACTCAAACAACACGAATCACCAAAGAGCCTGGCCATCGCGCGGTTTCTTGTCGGAGTTCACAAAGTGCAAGCCACATTAAGCCAGAGAATGCTGGGTGTTCATCCACAAATACTACGCGGTCCAAGCCGAAATTCTACGTTAGAAAAATTCGAGTAACCGCGAAAGCTTCAAAACAGTATATAATTATTTTCTTGTTGTATAGAACTGTAACGACCAACACATTTTGGTATACAAAAGCAATTTCGTTTCGGCATAGATCTAGATTGTGTGTTTTCTTATATGTTAATTTAATTATAAACGCTTTATTCAACTGCTTGTGTAACTGCCCATTAAAGTATAAATAAATCTATTAAAACCAAAGCATTGCTCTTAAATTGTAATTGTGAGAAAGGAATAAGCGGATCTACAGGTAATGTGTTCTGAAAATTATAATATTTCATTTAGTAGCTGACTTAAATGTTGTTCTGTGTTTACTGTAACAGTCAGATACGCAACAAACAATTGCAGTACAACTTCTACTTATTCGCCCATTTATTTCCGGCGGTGTTTCATATTAATTTCCGTCTAATTGCGAAGCACCCCCTCTGGAAATGTTTATCTCTATTAATTCCCATTCTGTAGATTGACTGCTTAGGGCCGTCGACTGTGTCTAATTATGCCTGCATTTGAGACGGAACCGTTACCAAAATACCGAACATATGCCTTGCAAGCTCACTCGTGTGAGCAAACGTGGCATATTAAGTATTTGGGCCCATTACGTTTGGGGTTGATTAAAATTTACTTAGGCAAGCATCTTGCTGGCGCTTCCCTTCTTGATTGTAGTCAATACATATTTAGGAATTACCATACGGAATTCCTCTTTGGCTCAGAATTTCTTACTCGGGGAGTTTGTCACGAAGAGGATTCCATTGGTATTATAATTATCAGAATTTATCGTCATTCGTAGACGTGTTGTTAAACCAATTGTGAAAATAAAAATAAAGCAGTTATTCTTTTGGACTTGATTCTCTTGGATAGAGTATAATTACATAAACCGCGGTTTAACGGGAATTTAACCTTATAAGATTGGGTTTGGCGATGAGTAGAAACACAGAAATTTATTAAATAAACTTCACAGTACATTGCTGAGGTTTGCTCAAAGTTGGGAGTGTGTGAAATTAAATTACAGCTTTTCAAAACTCTGAAGTTCAACATTTGGCCGAGCACTTTTAGTTACAACTCTCAATGGCCTTTGAATTAAGCGGCCCACACTGACAAAAAATGTGCTGACACTAAAAATGGGGTCGAAAGGAAATCATTCGAGATGAATGTTCCAATTTCCGGAATAAAAGAGGCATTTATCAGGAAGATCGTCGCAGTTATGCTGCCAAAGAAGGTACTGCAAAATACAATCGAATTTAAGTCGCTTATTCTAATCTGCGATAGTGGATTTAGTGAAAAGAAAGTGTTGCAATTAAGTAAAAAAAAGTTTGAAAACAACTTGTTAAATTTTAGCACCGCCAATTATGTGAAATGGCAATGCTGATTACTTAATATTTCAGAGAGATTGAATTTATAAAAGACAATAAGCTTTTTCTTAAAATTATTTTAGGAGATTATTAAAGTCAAAGTTTTTTGTTAAAATTTTGCATGATTAATATTAAAGATAAATAAAGAGAAAAATAGGTTAGCGAACACGAAACATTTTCCTTAAATATGTATACTTACAAGTTACTAAAGCATTGGAGATCAAATATTTCATAATCATTACGACTTCTTTTTATATAAATAATTAATATTGAATTCACATTTTGAAATATATGACGTGAGGAATGCTGGATCTCTGAGTTTATTAAATAAATAATGCAAGGTTACATACACATATTTGCACGTTATCAATAAGTGCGCAGAAAGCTTAAAACTGGAGTTGCATACATTCTATTAATGCAGGGTAGTACTAAGTGCAAATTGAAATTTTACTATAAAAGGCGATATTAGCAAATGAAACATACTATTTAAGAAATGTGATATTTTGAAATTTTATTTGAATAAATTATGATAAATGGAACTTAGATCGTCAATATCAGTTCTATAATTAATAGCTGTAGGGATTTTTGTATTTCGATCATTTCCAAGCATAATCTCTTTTTTAGATTGTTCCCCTTATGCAAGATTGCTGGTTTGTTAAAATTAAAGTTGTGAAAGTTTTCATTGGCATGGTGAGTTAATGCAGTTTTTTTGTTAGAGGGTGAAGATCTATTAACTTTTATAGAGTATTTGTGTTGCGCTAATCTGTGTTTTAGTAGCCGTTTTGTTTGACCGATATAAGTGGAGTTACAATTGTTGCAATTAATCTGATACACTATTTTAGATTGCATGTTTAGTTGGGTTTTATCCTCAAAGTTTGTAAAAAACATTGTACCTAAAGTATTGTTGTTATATGCTATTTTGAAATTGTATTTGTTAAGTTCGTTTTTGATTTGTTCAGCAAGTTTGGGAATGAATGGGATTGAAATGTATTTATTATGTGTAATTATAAAGGAATTGTTAAATTAATTGCCTAAACAATTTGGTTGTAATTCTATTGGTTGATTAATTTTGTTAATGTTTTTTATTTTATTGATACGTATATTAATTTGTTTTTTAATAAAATCTAGAGGATATTCATTTATGCATAGTATATTTGTTATTATTTCTAAATTTTGTTTGTGAAATTGAGTAAGGGAGTTTGATGGTTATGTCTATTAAGTTGTTAATTACGCTTGTTTTATATTTAATTTTTAATCCGTCATCTAAGGACCAGATGCAGACGAGCGTCAAAGAGAAAACAGAACAGCTTTTCTAATGTAAGTAGAAAAGCGAAAAGGAAAGAACGAGTATAAAATACAAAAACACGTATCTTCTAGGTCTGAAAAGAACTGCTCCCTTCAGTTCTTTTCAGATATCGCAAGCGAAAGCCACGGAAATTCAACAACAACAACCAGCAAAACGTATGAGCGCCTGCTGTGAAAAAACGGTCGAGACGAGAATTGAAATGCGAAATATTCTAAAAATTTGAAATGTAGCTATAAACCGAAACCAAATGGAATATTTATCGTAGAGCATCTTAGACGATACTTATATAAACACATAGAATCGTATGTTGTGCCTGCCTGCGTCTCCAGATGTGTTGCCTCTTTACCACCATCTACCGAGAATGGCAAACTTTACTGCCCCTGGTCGTTCTGCCAGTCGTATCTTTTTTTCAATGTTGTCTTTCGGCTATGACACAAACGTTACTGTTAGCTGTAATCAAGGTAATTTTATTATTTATAGGTTTATTTGAAAAAGGCCGCCTATGTGGCGGGGTAAAATTTAGTGTTTAATAACTGTAAGCTGTTGTAATTGCAATTCTAAAATAAACAGTTGTGGACGCATATCCGGCGAAGAACGCGTTTCATTGCTCAAGGCAGTTGCCAAATTACCACAAAAACGGCAGAATTAAAGGTATTTTAGGTATCTTAGTAAATGAGATCGCCCCACCGCTGTGACTGCACGCGCATTGCTTGTCATAAGCTAAACCCCCGCTGTAGCTTTGGTGCAATTGGCCGAACCCCTGCTTGGCCGCCGCTCGAAGGGGATAAAAGAACAATTTGCTAGACCAAATATTCAGTCTCAGCCAGTGTTGCTAATAGGTAGTCTGGTCTAAACTCTGCAGTCACGGCCGGTGTTGTTAGTAGCCCAGCTAGACTAAGCAATCTTGGCCAGTGTTGCTAATAGCCTGAGTAGATCATGCAACCACAGCCAGTGTGGCTAATAGCCTCGCTAAATTGACTGATCCCGTGGCCTCGTGTTACTATATCCGAAACACACCGTACGATGTTTCCTGCCATGCGAAACACGTTTATCAGGCCAACTCCAGGAGACATCCCGCTAGAAGCCACAAGTGCCCCAACAGCGCAAACACATAAAACACCTGTCGAGGAACTTCTTCAGGCGTCCACGTATTCCGCCACCGGTGACGCCACTGCCGCCTTCTCCCCCAAAACCAATGTGCGATCATATAATGCGATGAACTGCCTTGATTGTTTTGTTTTTGAATGGGACAGTCTGAATAAATTAAAATTCACTTTTGCCTCGACGTTGGGCGACATAAATTTGCAATGCAGTGCTGAAAAATCCAATTAGTTAAAATTAGGTGGCAAATCCATACACACACAATTCTCGGTTTATATTTTTATACTGTGCTCATAGTTTTTCCCTCTTTCTATTTTATTTAACTGCAATACTGATTACGCTAACTCTCGGCACACAAGACTTCTTTATCTCATGAGTTGGGTTCATAAATGGACTATAATCTCAAATTTTAAGTTATTTGTCTCAGCGTAGCTCGGTTGCTCGTTCCTAGTAGACAAAGTTTACAATCTAGTAACTTGACAGATGAACACAAAATGGTTTTTTTCATACAGCGTGAAATTGAACGTTAAAAATCGTGAACAACTACGAAAACGCTTCAGGTAAATTATTTGAATATTCCCGCTTGGCCACTATTAAAACATCGCCTTGATTGTTTTTAGGATGACGTTACACCACCTCTTGATTGCTTGGATGCACGCCGATCTTTCAACTGTTTATGATCGATTTCGCCCCAAAAACTGGTGACGCCGTTCGATTTTTGAAAACCACGAAGTAATTGGACTGTTGGACAAGCGCTAGGCATCCGCGGCAAGGTTTAATCTTGGATTTAAGTCGTTTTCCAGAACGCTGACACTCAATTCTTAGATCTATCCTACCTCGTAAACTTAGCTTTGTTGCTGATTGCAGAGCTGGTCCTAATGACGCTGCTGGAATATCTCAGATTGTAGCTGCTTCCCTGGGTACAAATTCCTCTCAGGATACTCCTGCACACTCCGATGAACTCCAGGACCACTAACCTTTGGATTCCGATGGTAATTTTGGCCGTAGTCTAAGATCGCAATCTGCAGTTTGACGGCTCCCGGTATCCTCGAAGGAGATTTTTGCAAAATGTAAATTTTTGCTGCGAAAACTGCTGCAAACGTTAGCACAGGTTCACTACCAATTTGGCAATAAATCTGTATACTTTTGAATTGCTAAAAATACTTTTATTACTATAAAAACAGCAATTGAAAATGGAGCACAGATTTGCCCTGTCTGCCAAAAAGTTAATTCAATTTTTCTCTCTTTAATGACAAACATGCAGCATGTTGCTAAGATACGGTGTTATTCTACTATTAATTGGAAATTAGGATTGATAATTTTTACCACAAATAGAATAAAGTTTGATTACATAAATTACAATCTAACATTTTTTTAAAATCTAAAATATTGTTTTTTTGCTTATAACTAATTGTTCCATAGCGTTGCACTCACAAACGTTTTTAATTTTACAGCTCTGCTTTTGCACTATGTTTTTAATTATTAACGCACTGATATTTGAGTTCAGCACTTTTCACGTCGCTTGCTTCTTTTCTGTTGCCTCCATTCGGGAGTTGGTCTTTGCAACTTTCTAAATTTTTTTTCATCTCGCTTCACCCTTTTGCTTGCTCACAATTTTTACTGCCCTTTGCTTTTATTGATAACAACGCTCCTTTTATGCACGTAACAACTTTTTTGTGTCAATTACTTTCGTTCGGTCTGGCCTTACATGTGCACAAACCTATAATTTTTAATTATATTACTTTATTCAGAAACTAAATTTAAACCCTCTGAAATATGTTTTGCCTTTGTGTGCCTTTATCTGATTAATTACCGTTTCTCGCATCTCATAATCAATACATTTAATATTTTTATTTTTGTTTAAAATTGCAATTATATAAAATATCCCAACCCTGTGCTTTATTGACTCGGTTGAATATTTTGCACTGCGAACAGAGCCAACTTGTGGGCTTAATACCATTTCAATAAATTTGTAGTATAAGTGTGTAAATAAACAAAATATTTCTACTAACTCTCGTTAGCACACACATCAACTACAAAGGTATTAGAGGGTAAGAGTAAGGGCATAAAGGGGTAACAGGTTTTTCGTTGTAATTAAATGTAAATTTATTATTTAGTACATCCATTCATTAATAATATTCAGCTTATTACTTTTCAGTATTGAAGACCATTCACACCTTAATCTAACTTAAAGTGAACTTAATTAATGAGTTCAACTCCATTGCAGCTACGAAAAAATCTCAACTACGTACAGATTTGGACCCATGTTCACCTGTCTGCTAAACAGGATGCTGACCTACTCAACCACCCTTTCTTTTTTCCATCACCTTATCTATTCCGACCGTTGGCTGTTAACATGGCTATGCGATTTTGGTAACAGTGATGCGAAAAGTTCGGAGGTGACGTCGAATCGCTTCCTCAGGACCAGTAGATTGTTCTCCTACGTTGTCCTCTTTTTCCCCCCACCTTTTCTTGGATAAAAAGTTGTAGGAAGCACTATTTATGCGCAATGCTCATGACATGATTCAAGTATTCAATTTATCTGCTGAACGGTGTTCAGCAGCTTTCGTTATCAACACACTGTTTGAATGTGTCATTTCAGATACTGTCTTGGGTGGTTGCTTTGTATACCTTTTATTGCAGACGCAACATCTACTCGTATTTTCTTGGGGTTTATTAAATCCTTCTCTTGTTTTTATATTTCTCTGAAATATCGTCTAAAGAATGGAATTCGCACTCATTCTGTGAGTGGGTTTGGAATTTTCTATTTTAATATGATTTCTTATTTCAGCGCTCTAATCGCCCCTGGTAGCCCACGCGCCTTGTCTACCTAGCTGCGGCTAGTGTTAGTGCCCAAAGCTCAAGGCAGCATTTTCAGTCATTTTCTTGATAATCCCGAATTTTTTACAGTTTCTACATGCATGTTGTACGTAGGTTGCCTCCGCTTCTATTTTAGTTTACATTTTTTTAGTATTCTTAGGCATATGATTTGATAAATTTTGATTTGCATTGGTATCTGCTTATCGGAAATTGTCAGGTTTATTAGGGGGACTGATTTCCTGAATTTTATAAATATTGATCTTTGATACTGCTTCTCCTACGGGAGAACACATTTTGTATGTGTTTTTGGTGAACACTTTAGCAGTGGCTTTCATCCTTCAAGATCATCCATAATCAATTCTGCACTTGTGTGTTAGTTTCGCAATTTGCGGAAATCTAAATGGTTAAACCAGGATCGAACGGTATTTAAGAAGCAACTCACCAGTGACCGATTGCCGTCTTAACTATGCCACAATTCGTCGTATTTTAAATTTATTTGAGGCTTTACATTTATTACTCTTAAATTCTTTATGTTAATTGCTCTAATTTTCTTCTTCAATTTGTTACGTTACCGTCAACTGGACTTGACATTTACTTATTTGAGTCATTGTGAAGTGAACTCTGCAAGCTATGTGCACTAAGTGTTTCATTTTGCTTTATATTTTCATAATAAGTATTTCAATCGTTATTTGAAACATTATATCCACATAGTCTCAATTTTTTCATCTATAATATGTTTTTCAAGTAATGCTTGGGTATTGCATTAAAAATAGATCTACACTCTAAGCAATTTTTGCAGTTATGGCTTCCAAATGAGGATGGATCTCTATTTATTTCTTGACATTTAACTACGACAGGGAGATGCATTAAATTAGAAGAGTGTAGTATGGAGACAATTGCCTTGCAAAAAATTATGCACCAATCTAGCAAGCGAACTCGTTGCTTTTCGAACAAACCTTTATGTCACGTGGCCTGTAATAGCTTATTAGTGACGTGTCTTATTTCATTTTCCGATTTTTGAATAGTTAAGACGCGCTGGGCCATCGCTTTTATTGGCACAGTTATTGCGTGCCTGTGCAGACTATTATCTGGGATTTCTTTGCTATTTTATGGATTTGGTTCTAAGGCGACGCTATTGGAAGTTTATTTCCACGTCAGTACAACGGATTAGTTTAGCTACGTATCTGTAAGCCGAAATGTTTTATTCAGCCCTAATTCTATCCATGGGGTAAGTCACATGGTCAATTATAACTCGTACTTTCGCTGTGACGGCTTTTCTGATGTTTTAGAAATTGCGATGCTTTCTGCTTGCCGTAATTTAGTATTATAAGCTTCTCGTTGTGCTACGTTGTACTTTGACTTTATTTTAGTCATTCCTTCTTAACCTTTCCGGGCGCCTCCCAATATGTTTGGTGCTTCCATCATGTGCTCTGGCTCCACTCTGCACCTGCGATTAAGATTCTGTGGTCCAGTTCGTTTACCTTCTGTAGATGGTCCTGTTTCGCAGCCGTTCTGGTGCAATGAGCCTCGGTGGATGCTTTATGATCATTTACCTGAAGTAATCTAGCCTGCTAGCCTTCGAGCGAAGTTAGATTCTTGTTAGTTGTAAACAACATCAAAATTTTGTTTTGTGCTCATAGTGTGGGGCATCGCTGGATATTGGCGTCTTACTTAACTGTACCGAAACATTTTTATAAGCTGTATGCCCTCGGCAGGGACTCCTTAAGCCCCCTCGAGTTTTTATTGGTTTTTGCAATAGCTATTAACATATTTAAGAGTGTTATGAGTATCATAACTGCAGCAGATGTCGCTTTAAGACATCTAAGGCTGTTATGATTCATAACATCCGTGGTTTGTTAACAGTTTATCGGTTGCAGTATGGTAATGGTTGCCATGTCGGGTAAAAAATATTACTATACAGATACACTTGTTTCAGTATGGTAATGGCATATTACCGTACAGATACAGTTATGACTTAGTTACCAGCCTACTTTTGTATATGTAAACAAAGGTTTAATATCCTGAAACCGACACACGTAATTTACTGTTATTTCATTATTTGCTTATTTTTTGCTCGCATTACATTGACTTACCAAAAGTAAATGTTCTGAGATAAATAAAAAAGTCTATGGCATTGTTTTAACTTGTAATAAGTGATAATTTTGTTTAAAACCGTATTGGTAGGTACACAAATATGAGAAGTCTTCTGACTATTTCCATCCATTTATGTAATAACATGTTTACATAAATTTGCACTTTTAATAAAATTTCACATGTTAAACTTCAAACATAAAAAACTGTTTCCAGGTACTCTGTGAGAACTCCATCCCAGTTCCCAGAGCTAGTAAATCTCAGCGCCTCACTTCTAATTATCATAGTGGTAATAACTCAGTCGACTAAAATGCGGGACTTTTAATAGCGGCCTTGTGACGGAGGATTGGCACATTTTTCAAATATTTTTTACGGTTTCGGTGGTGCACGAGGGTTCGCGGAAGCAACGCAGCGTTTTGAACGACATTAAACCGCGCCTTCTTGAGCCGCAGGTATCTAATTTTGCTAATGCGCGTATTGACTTCCGTGCATCCGGTTTTGTCACAGTGGCAGACATGGGAGGTGACAGAGATAGATTTACGCAGCTCTCGAACGCTCGACGAAGAGCAAGTGCTGTTGTTGCAAAGTTGGGTTGAACTAATGAAGCCAACAATTCCCGTTTCGCCGATTTGTTCTTGATTATTAATTGGGAACATTGTAGCACGTAATTCGACGATTTGTATTAATATCGTCTGTTGATTTACTAGTCTTTTTGTGGAGCTGTGGAATATAATAAATTACTGAGTTTAATACATCTTGGTGTAAACTATTCATACTGCAGTGCTGCTGTAGCTATAGTACAAACACTAAATCACGACTTAATTTAACTTTTTCTAATCGATATTATTTACCTTGTAATATCTTGCTATACTATAATAAATGTTGACTGTGTTTAAATTATCTTTTGCATTTACGATTAACACCAAATAATTAATAAACCATCACGTATATAATGTTAATCACTATGCCTGCATTTCATTCTTTTGTCGTTTGTCAATTTTGATAAATGTTTTGTATACATTTTACTATCCCAGATTTTAGTCTATTGCCTTTATTCTATACAGGGAGATTCATAAGTGTGATAATTACATTTAAGGGTATGTAGAGGACATGAAACAGAATAACTTTGCATAATAAACTATACGTGAAAAAATAATTATAGTCGCAAAAACTTAAAACATTTAATGACCTAAACTGATTGACGTTCACTGGAATGAGTTTCTATAAACATAAATCTTCCTTCGCACGGCGCGAGGCTCGGCGAGCTTTCACCTGCTTTTGGCTAGCCTCGCACCGTGGGAAGGGGGTAGCTCGCGGCGTGTTGGCGCGGCTCGTGAATTCATAGCACAATATGGGCATCCAAGCCGCGAGGCTCGCCAAAAGCAGGTAGAAGTTCGCCGAGCCTCGCGCCGTGGGAAGAAGGTTGCTCGCGGCGCGTTGGCGCGGCTCGGGATTCCCGTCGACTGGCGGTAAATTTTGCACGAGTCAAAATAAACGCGCCTCGACCTTTTCGCTCGCCTTGGCGCGGTATTCAGGAATCGGGGACCATAAATTCGATTATAGGGCGTGCACTCCAAAATATAGTTTAAAAAATGTACCCTATCTGGAATGACCTTGCGGATTTAATTGTGGAGGGTTTCATTCTTTTTGCGATTGCAAAAAAGCAGAAAAAATATTTTCCGGCATCTTTTTATTACTAAAAATTTATAAATTTTATACATGCATCGCATTTACAAGATTATTTTTGAATATTTCTCAATAATTTTTAAATCAGTGAAAAGCTTATTCTTTCTGGATTCAGAAAATGCAAATTAAACACAAAACTATTTTTAACAAATGCTGCAGAAATTGTTTAAATAAAGCGTACCGGGAATGCGCGTTGTAAATTTCAGCATCGAGGTATTTTAATAACTATTCCACATAAAGGTATACTTTCAGCGTATGAAATGCGTACAAAAGGATGGAAACATTTTTAGTGAAAGAATTATCTCTATTAAATTATTGTTGTAAAAAATACGATTTATTTTCCGCTGCGTGTTTTGCGTCTCACGCGCGACGCGCTTTGCCGATCACTGATTTGCATCGCGATACAAATATACTGTGCGTTGGAAATCATTTGTATGTATTATACCTACTCATAATTATATTACGCTGATTGGTTATACGTGAGTAATGTCACTAAAAATCAGAAATTTAAAGATTAATATAAATAATAATAATAGCATTTAATCATCCCGCGTTTGGGCAAAGGCCTCCCCAACTTTTGTCCATCTCGGTCTGTCTTGCGCTGTCTTCATCCATTGTGTTCCTGGAATTTTCTTGATATTATCCTCTCATCTGGTTTTAGATCTTCATCTTTTTCTTCTCGCTAATGCTAGAGACCATTTCGTGGTTGATCTTTGCCATACTGGCCACATGACCGGCCTAGTTCCATTTGAACTTTTTAAACCAGTTGAGCACATCCCGGCATGCTACACGTCTTTCTATTTCTTCGACTTTTACACGATCACTTAATTTTAACTTTAAAATGTACCTCAGCATTTTATTTTGCGTCACTAGTAGCCGATTTTGTGCCCGTCTAATGACCACGACTGTGCTCCATATGTCAAAGCCCGTATTACAAATTTATTGAACACTTATTTTTTAATATTTGCTGATAAACTCCCTTGGAAAACATACTTGAGTGACCAGAATTTCTTCCAGGTTTTACTTATCCTGTGCTGGATTTCTTTTTCTTTTGCTTTTCTAAATGATATAATCTGACCTAGATATGTTGCTTCCGTTGCATATTCAAGTTTTTTACTATTAATTTCTACTGCTGCTTTTGTGCTGTAGTTAATATGTTTGCTGTTTACTATACTTTTTCCATTTCAGTTTTCTAAATAACTGTTCTAACGCTGCATTAAATAAGATCGGCGATAAAGAAACTCCTTTCCGGATTTGAAAATCGAATCTACTTTTTCCATTTTTATAGCCTTTATATTTCGTATAATAATTAAGAGTAATTAAAAACATAACAAGCCAAACAAATATTTATTATAAGAATGTTCAGTAATTGAAATTCAGAATTGTTAAGAAATAGCATAGGCCATGAAAATAATTGCATAATGACGTTTTCGAATAGCTTTATCTTTCGACTGCAGGCTTTCACGGCCGTTGTCCATAATGATAGGTTCTTCGGAGTTATGTCGTGGTCGTCGATTTGAACTTGACGTTTCGCTGCTCATGCTGTCAACTTCTTCAGAAGTGATCTAAAGACTGATGTTGGTGCCTTTTGCTCCTGGTTATATACCGATGAGTCGTTACGGTTGGCTGCTCATGTAGATCTTGCATGTTATTCGGATTTGTCGTTTTCCCGCTTGGTTGCTCACGTGAAACTTGTTTATGGATGGATTGGTTTTGCAGAGCTACCTTCCATGTATTACTAAGGCGATAGCCGTCGTCTCGATTGAAATTATTTGGATTTTTAATAATTTCTAGGGACTCCCGAATAACACGAGGGAAGTATTTTTTAGTTCTTGCTAGTATGTTTACGGAGTCGTAATTTATTCTGTGGTCCCCTGGTCCTAATAAGTGTTCTGCGATGGCTGATTTTTGTATGTTTCCAAGTCGTGTGGCTCTGGTGTTCTCTTATTCTCTTAATCCAAATAATTTCAATCGAGAAGACGGCTATCGCCTTAGTAATACATGGAAAGTAGCTCTGCAAAACCAGTCCATCCATAAACAAGTTTCACGTGAACAACCAAGCGAAAAAACGACAAATCCGAATAACATGCAAGATCTACATGAGCAGCCAACCGTAACGACTCATCGGTATATAACCAGGAGCAAAAGGCACCAACATCAGTCTTCAGAAAACTTCTGAAGAAGCTGACAGCATGAGCAGCGAAACGTCAAGTTCAAATTGACCACCACGGCATAACCCCGAAGAACCTATCATTATAGCTGTATCTTTGTTTAAAACATAATAAAATTAGAGCAGGCTTTGTCAATTCATGTAACAATGGGTAAACTGTAAACAAAATAATTGGGATAGCTTCTGCGAAAGCTTTGGTTGTGAAATTGCCAAGCTTCCTCAGAGAAGCAAGTTATTTTATGAGTTAATAAATACCCAAGTTAATTAAAAGTGTTGTTTAATTGAGTGATTGCGTCCTGGTTTACTTGTGGAAGTTTTTCCTTGCATTGGACTTCCGGGCAGGTAAAATACGAGGCGTCGAAGTGGTCCAGTGGAGGCTGTGGTATTTTGGGCATATTCTACGGAGGTCCAGGCAGCTTTATAAATTCTTATACGAGTGAATAAGCAGCGGGAGTATACCACAGCGGAGCACGAGATTTGGGGCCCCAACTTCATTGGAAGCGGTTCCAGAGATGTCCGAGAGCATCAGCCGTTTACCAGGTAGGTTCTAGCGCAGATTTCAGTCTTACTAACTGCAGGCAAACAATAACGAGTGGCCCAGAGCATCGTGGAAGTTCCAGCGAGGGGGAGGTAGCCCTATTTTTAACGGATAAGTCATCAAAACGTCAGAATTGCCTCCTAAAGGTGTTAGTTTTGTGAATGCGCTTGGTTAGCGTCCCTTAGAGCGTCACTTCCGCTTTGTGGCGTGGGTGGAAGTGTTTTGTTTATGACGCGAAATACTTACATTCCATTGTTATCGCATAGCAACAGCGTTAATTGCGCGGACATCAAAAAATTAATTACAATTGTCAGCTTGTTTACGTGTTCTCGAAGCAAGGAAACCATTTTGGTTTTGTATTTGTTCCCATCAGTTAAAAAATATAACCCACTTGTTAAATCCTATTAGAAAAATAGCGATATACAGAGTGCTTACCATTAAATGATTCATTTTAAAATAGGACCATAAATAAATAATTTTGATAGCCAAACGTAGTTAATTAGTAATGATAGCAAAAGCAAGTTCATATTCGTACTTCTTTTAATTAGATTCTGCGACCTAAGCCTGGAATTAGAGTAAATTAGAATTACAAATGTAAGCATTATTACAGTATAGCCAGGAAAATTACAAAAACTATGTTAGTTAGGGCTGTTTAAGTTATTCAAATAATTAAAAATCATATTCAAAGATTTATTATACCCGTATCATTTATTTATTATAACTTAAGGAAGAAAATATAAAAATATAAAACTAATGCAGTGTTTTTCTCATAAAGCAGCTATAACCACAAAAAAATTCAAGAGGAAACTACCAGTTCACAAGAAATGTTATTGATCATTTTTGTGCTAACGCTACCTACTTTAAAATAAAACACTTTTTATTGCAAGCTAAATTTTATGGTTTTTTATTTTCATAATAATAGTTGTTAAGTTTTATTTTCCATATATGCCTAATCTAATAGTTTACAAAATTTTCACTAGAAAAAAACATTAACATATCAAATGAAGGACTTGCAAATTCTTCTCGAAAAACAAGGTTTTATAAAAGTAACTCAATGTGTCTATAATTTTGCATGAGGTCATAATTCTAGATTCTGAATAACTTTTCTTATTAATGTTTTGTCATCTTTGAAACGGAAAAGGTACTTTACCTGAACAAAAGATATTTTTATGATATTGATATGACGCCGGCACCCTAGAGGGTTGTTGCTAGGGTACTAAGGAATATTTACTCCAATACTTAGGACGACATTATTCTTTTTGAGGTAGATATCTATTATGCCTGAGCTAACTCAAAACACGCAGCGGAAAACAACGGAGCGATGTACAAAAATAAATCGTATTTTTTACAACAATAAAGCAATAGAGATAATTCTTTCACCAAAACTTTCTCCATTTTTTTCTATACATTTCATACGCTGGAAGTATGCCTTTATGTGCAATTGTTTTCAAAATATCTTGATGCCGAAATGTATATCGCGCATTCCTATTACGCTTTATTTAAACAATTTCTGTAGCATTTGCTAAAAATAATTTCGTGATTAATTTGAGATCATCTAAATACAGAAAGAATAATCTTTTCAATGGTTTAAAAATCATTGAGAAATATTCAAAACTAAGCAATAGTACTCCAATAGTACATTTTAATAGTCGTCAAAATTAAAATATTATCACCAAGGCATTAGGTATTGTTATTGTTATTCTGTTATGCGCACTGTCCTCAACTGTATAGTTTATTAGTATGTATTTATGTGAATATAACCTGGATTTTTTATTTTTTGTTATTTATGTTTGACATGTCGAATCACGGTGGTGGGTTAGAGCAGGGGTATTCCATCTGGAGTACCATCTGATCACCATCGTATTTCCTGTAATAATAATTATTTATTTATATATTTATATATTTCTGTTGCTTTATGTACACTCATAACTATTATTGGAAATAAACATTATTATTATTATTATTATTATTAAGCTTGCAAATGAGATGTACGCATAAAATTCATAAATTTTTAGTAATAAAAAAATTCGGAAAATATTTTTTTCTGCTTCTTTGCAATCGCAAAAAAAATGTAGCCATCCACATTTGGATCCGCAAGGTCATTCCAGGTAGCGTACTTTTTTTTAAACTATATCTTCGGGTGCACACCTTATCATTTTAGAAGCGTTTTTTGGGGAGCCTGATTCCTTACTACGGGTCGTGATAACGTTCCAAAGAGTACGAACTTGTCCATTTTCAACTGTGTACAGAAGTGGCAGGTTCGGGTTATCTTGTCCGAGCCTCTATGCTATTATTAATGTGCTCGCGATTCGGCGCGTCGTGGGAATGGTCCAGGCTCGCCCAAGCTTTGCTCGGCGTGGCTTGGCGAGCCACGCGCCGCTCGACGATCCACACGCCGTGGGAAGGCGGCTTAATTTGGGCACAAGTGATTGCGATAAGACCGAATTTGGATAATAGTATATTATACATCAAGGTAGCGAAGCACAGTATTATAACCTGAGCGCATATTAGATACTGAGCGCGCAGCGCGAAGTATCTAAAGCGCGAAGGTTATAAGACGATTCGCTACCGTGGTGTATATACTATTTTTTGCACTACCAAACGGCTTAATACCTAAATTCCCAACAAATTTCGAAAATATTTTAACTGTCAACCTGACAATGCAGCTCTTTAAAACGTCAAAATTAAAATAGTCATATTTGGTAACTTAGCAATTTATTAGTTACCACGGTGAAAATTGTTTATTTTACTTTCTCTCCCTTGGTGGAGAAAATCAACTTCACGACCTAAAAATAGGCCAATAACAATGCGTTCTGAGACTAGTAGTGCAAAATAGTATATTATACATCAAGGTAGCGAAGCGCAATATTATAACCTGAGCGCATATTAGATACTGAGCGCGCAGCGCGAAGTATCTAAAGCACGAAGGTTATAAGACGATTCGCTACCGTGGTGTATATACTATTTTTTGCACTACCAAACGGCTTAATACCTAAATTCCCAACAAATTTCGAAAATATTTTAACTGTCAACCTGACAATACAGCTCTTTAAAACGTCAAAATTAAAATAGTCATATTTGGTAACTTAGCGATTTATTAGTTACCACGGTGAAAATTGTTTATTTTACTTTCTCTCCCTTGGTGGAGAAAATCAACTTCACGACCTAAAAATAGGCCAATAACGGTGCGTTCTGAGACTAGTAGTGCAAAAAATAGTTTTTTGGGTATTTCAATCACATTTGGTGCATTACATGTTAGCGGTTGATGTACTTTTACCTAATTAAGGCTTTTCTGTTAGCCAGTGGTTTCCAAAAGTTTAGAATAGATCTTTATGTGATTATTTTCCATAAGCGATTCATTTTTAGCGCAAACTACATCTACTGAGGTCTGTATACACACATTTACGTTAATAGCGATTCTTATGAATCACCTTCTATTAATTCTATACTGAAATGTGAACTTCTAGGCTTTCTCTATTTCTTTTTTTTCCATTACCGATTAGTATAAGATAATTTGGGGTGGGATTTATTCTTCGTTTCTCTAGATATAGGTACCAGATATTTTTACAATGCTCTTCACGTGCTGTCCTCTTCACTGAATTTATTTGTAAGTTATCTTTTGTCTCTAGGTTAAGTTTTTTCAGTACTTCATTTTCTTAATTGCTGTCTCTCACTCTCTCACAACAGATTAGTAGTAAATGACATTTTATATTACGTTGTATTGCAATTTTCAGAAGTAAGCATTGGAAAAATATATTTTAATTTCCAAATACTAATACAAAATACGTAAATCTACTCTTTTCATGTCACTTGAACATTTAGATCTATATACTATATAAAAATGAAAGTCCTGACTCACTCATCACCGCCCAGCCCAAACCCTAGGACCTAGAAAGCTGAGGTTTCCTTTATGATGTACACATGCGAAAATGGCATTTGAAATTTGGCAGGCAGATTTCTCATAGGGAGTAGGCATCCGCTAAGAAAGGATTTTTGAAAATTCAACCCTTAAAGGGGTAAAAAAGGGGTTTGAATTTTGTAAGATCAATTTTTGAACTAAGTCATTCAAAGTTTTTGGAATCGTGTCCCCTGTAGGTGAAAATAGGACATGACGGGACGGGACGGGAAGGGACGGGATTGGACTGGACGGGATGGGACGGGACTGGGCGGGAAGGGATGGGGTGGGTGGGGAGGGAACGGAGCGGCACGGGACGGGATGGGAAGGTATGGAATGGAAGGGGGAGGGAACGGGGTGGGACGAGACGGGACAGGACGGGACGGGACGGGGACAGAGTCGGGGAAAGGGACGGGAACGGGATAGGATGGAATGGGATGACAGAAAATAATTAGTCATTATTGAATATACAAATAACGAACCTTGGCGTACGAAGTCGCATGTAACAGCTAGTTCTATATAAATATCCTAACAAGCTCAAGTAAATCATTCTTATGCGTGAAATACTATCTGAACACATGTGGGTATACTGAATTTAATGATTATGTCTAATCGCATGTTAAAATTCAAACAACCGCCATAATATGCATGCTAACCTGATGTTCCCCTCTGATTAGTTATTTTAGGTAAGTAGCGCTTAAAAAAGTAGAACGAAAATGTCAGATATTGTAGCGGAAAAAAGTAGTGCTGCATCTTTTCAACAAAGTGTAACTCTACCAAATAAATCTAATTATACAGTCCACTCTACGTTATTTATTACAACAACCACAACAGATTAAGATCAGGTTAACATAATATAAATAAAGCTTCATTGTCAGGAATTAAAATATTTCGAGTCACATCAATTGCATAGTAGACAATGACTGGCTACACATGGCGAGTGAATACAACGAAAAAGGCTTATTTAAAAGAATCCAACTGAGAAATAACATAATAGAGCAAATCCATGAGTTCCAGTGTTTGGGGAGTGTTAAGCCATTTTGCAGCCTTAGGCAAACAAGTAGAGTATCTAAACCTTCAGCACAGGCTGTCTGTATCTCGAATCGGAGGTCAGCACTTTTAATTTCATTTAGCAAATATTCACAAATACCAGCTCTGTTCTTTTTCATTTAAATCCGAACACCCTGTGTATAGGCGTAGCTGTCTCGTTTCAACCATTTTTAGATCGCCCTTTGTATAACACGTGCTCATTTAAGGCGCGAAAAACTGGCTTGAACCGGCGGAGACTCCCCGTCGCCATTGGTTGTTGCTCCGCGGGGGTAAAGCGTGGCGTCACCCGAATACTTGCAGACGCGAGTTCCGGCTGGGCTGCGAAGAACACAGGCGGTGTGTGGCGTGCGAGTTGTGAGTTATCACGTCGTGGTGTGGGTGCAATGGGCATTTTGAATCCAGTTCTGCTTCCTTAAATAAGGGGTCGTCCCCTTTAACTCGACGGGTCGAGGATCTATCCTGGCAGGACGTGTGGAGTCTCATTGCCGCTGTTGTTGCTCTCGTAGGAGCGCATTTCGATCTCCGCCATGACAGGCGGATTCCATTCCGATTGTCCCGCATACCTGTTCGCGGCTAATTGAATGCCACAGGCTGTCGTCCACCGCCAACCGACTGCACGCACTTCTCAAGGACCGTCTACGAACTGAGGTACCTGTAAATAGAACCATTTAAACATAATAGTTGTTACTCGTGTGAACGATGTTGCGTTTGGCTCATTCTGCGGGGGCGTATTTGTGCCTCTTTGCTCGTTTATTACTGTTTTATGTGGCGCCCTGAGGCTACGATGCATTGTGACGCTACCGTCGCTAGCCTTTATTTAAATGTTGCACGGTGTGAGCTTTGTGCCTGACCGTATAAAGAATTAATGAACTCTTCGCATATGTTTTTGTGAGGCGGCCGTAGCTAGCCTTCATTTCAGTAATTGCATGTGCGTGAGCTTTGTGTTTAACCGTATAAACAATTAATGAACTCTTCGCATATGTTTTTGTGAGGCGGCCGTTGCTAGCCTTCATTTCAGTAATTGCATGTGCGTGAGCTTTGTGTTTAACCGTATAAACAATTAATGAACTCTTCGCATATGTTTTTGTGAGGCGGCCGTTGCTAGCCTTCATTTTAGTCACTTTGTGTGTGCGGGCTTTGTTGTGCCTAACCGATTAATCCGCAAACGAACTCATCGCATAGCCGTGCGACGCCGTAATTGTCACAATTTGTTCGAGACCCTTCATATGTGCGCTGGCTTCGTGCCTCGTTTAACAGGTGTTAAGTTAATTTATCGCATGCCTGGGCGACGTGGCATTGGCTGGCATATATTCAAAATTCTCATATCCTTGCGAGGCTATGTTAGCCCCCTTTTGGCCAAATATTACAGTTGCGTTGCCCTTTGCCTAATGAATTAGGCCGTTAGTTAATTCGTCGCATATCTTTGCGGCGCCGTGTTTGCCAACAGCCACACTGCTTCCGTCGCCTACGCCGGCGTATGATTTGTTGTCATAAACTAACGCCCCCTTTTAGGGCGCACATTTTTAACTGTTCTTTATGATGTAAAGTGACGAACCAACAGCGGCCAGTCACGTGTTGTGTGTTGTACAGTAGCATTAGCACGTTCATCAGCTGGTGCGTATTTTTTAAGAGATAATATAAGCTTGGCGGCGCGATATGCTGCCCGAATGTAAAGTCGACCAATAGACACATATCTGATTAAGGGACGTATTATTTTTGTTCGGCCTGTGCATGCTCTGTTTCAGATAGCGCCCTCCAGTGTGAAGATAGATGTACGACGGGGCTTGAGAAATTGGAGCGTGCAGGTAGGTTTGGTGGCGGAGCGAACGGCGGCCAAAAGTTCTCGACATCGCAATCCCGGTGTTTTCAGTCACGAAATTGTTGTTTGAGCTTACAGCTCCCAAGCACTCTTACAGACGGAGTATCTTGAATACTTGGCTACCGCTTGACCGTCCATGCCCGGTTATTTGGTCACACCATTACTACAGGCTTGGTGGCGCCTTCTTTATTTTGACTTGCCCTGTATATGCCCTAGCACGCTTGCCCAGTGACGTACCGTTTGAACCACGCCCAACTCCCTGAGCGTTATAGCCGAGGCCTTTAGTCTGTTTTAACGAATCTCAGGGCGAGTGTGCCAGCTTTTCCCGGACTGACCCAGTCGTGCGATGCTCACCTTGGGTGGGTGTCGTTAAGTTGGTTTGATACCGTAACAGGAGTTATAATTGAAGATAGCGGAAATCAAGCTAGATATTAAGAAAAAGGGTCGACAAACAACAAAAGTTACATAGATGGAGGGAGTATATGGAAAAACTATTTGCAAAAGAAGAGCAATCTCACTCCGTAACTCAAGGATCGCATGGTCTGGTCAAGAAATTAAAATAGGTGAGGTGGAAATTAAAAGATTAAAGAACGGCAAAGCAACAGGCCCAGATCAGATACATGGAGAGATACTTAAGTTATTAGAAAATGACCAAGTAAAACATTTAGCGAAACTATTTAATAAAATTTACGAAACGGGTCAGACACCGTAAGATTGGCAAAAATCAATATTTATACCGCTTCCGAAAAAGAAGAACGCTACAAGATGCGAAGATCATAGGATAATCACTCTCATGGGTCACGCTCTTAAAATTTTCCTTAATATCCCTCATGCACGAATCTTTAAAAAGTTGGAAAAAAAACATCAGCGATCGGGTTCAGAAATGGCCTGGGAACTAGGGAAGCCCTTTTCACTATACAAGTCCGGATTGAAAGAGCACGGGACGTCAACTGCAACGTATTTGCTTGTTTTATCGACTTTGGGAAGGCTTTTGATAGGGTCAAACACCAGAAACTATTTGAAGTCCTACAAGATTTAGGCTTGGACGATAAAGACGTCCGTTTTATAGTAAATCTATATACAGACTAGAAAGCCATTATTCGCCTGGAAAACGAAACATCGCAGGAATTTTATGTGAGAAGAGGCGTGCGACAGGGGTGCATACTTTCGCCCTTACTATTCAATGCATATTCAGAGAATCTCTTCAAAGAAGCACTGTATGAGGCACAGGATGGTATCAATATCAATGGCGAAATAATTAATAACTTAAGGTACGCAGACGATACCGTGCTTCTTGCAGCCAGTACTGAAGGCCTTCAAAACATAATAGACCGCGTGGTGGAAGTATGCGATAAATATGAAATGAAACTAAACTACAAGAAGACGAAAATAATGATAATAAATAAAAACAACATCACAAACACACAATTTATAGTTAATAATAAACCACTCGAATAGGCAGAAAGAGTTACTTACCTTGGATACAACCTCAATCAGAACTGGGATCACACGCGGGAAATAAGATCTAGAATAGAAAAAGCAAAAAGCGTCTTCAATCGCATGAGAACAGTACTGTGCAATCTCAATTTGAACATCCAACTACGTATAAGAGTTCTTCGATGTTACGTGTTTTTCACCCTCATGTATGGAGCAGAAGCTTGGACCCTGACTGAGACATCATGCAAACGCCTCAAAGTATTTGAACGATTGTGCTATAGACGGATACTTAGAGTGTCTTGGACCTACCATGTTTCCAACAACGCAGTAATGGCGCGGATACAGAAAGATCCAGAAATAGTTTTAACGTCCAAGGCCAGGAAAATACAATATTTCGGACACGTGATGAGAAATGGAAAATACCACCTCCTTCAACTAATCCTGCAGGGAAAAATTAAAGGAAAAAGAGGTCCCGGCCACCGCAGAACATCATGGTGAAAAACCTTAGGCAGTGGACTGGACTGACTTCAGCTGCCTTATTTCAATCAGCCGTCAATAGAATCGTCTGGGCCAACGTAATAGCCAACGTCCATAGAGGATAGGCATCTCAAGAAGAAGATTCTTTTGTGATTGTTCAGGGAAAGTTTCTGTTGTGCTGCTGGTAAAATCTTCGCAATCCATGTTGAATTGAGTAAAGATGTTATGGCATGGAAGAGCCTAACACCTGTACCAAAATATAATTTTAGTATTCAGTGTTTTGTTTATTTATCATAGAGCAGTAAATTGCATAAGAGATTACTAATGTTTTTAAAGCAAGAAATACAGATTGTCTAAAGG
Organism: Agriotes lineatus; assembly: GCA_940337035.1. Classification (NCBI taxonomy): domain Eukaryota; kingdom Metazoa; phylum Arthropoda; class Insecta; order Coleoptera; family Elateridae; genus Agriotes; species Agriotes lineatus. The sequence continues at coordinate 5,554,699 of OW679196.1, read as the reverse complement.
TACGGTAACTAGATACAAAGACGGTCAGACTGTCAGGCAAACAAACCGTTTCTGAATCTGGTTGACATGTGTACCTAGTACCTGCAGACAATATGTAGATGTAGGATAGGGCTCTCCAATAAAAGTAAACCTTAGAGATTCAAATTGCTTGTAATCATTTATCGGGCAAGGAATTATACGTGTAGTTTATCTTCCCAATAAAGTTTAGGTTTATGACCTCCCTATTGGCATGTTTTAATAAGGAAATTAGGTTTGTACAGACCTCTAATAATACACACAAGACACATCAAGGTAAAGTGTAGTATACTAGAGGAAAAGGATTAACGACTTTTTTGACAATGGTCGTATAAGCAACGGCGTATATCACTGCGCCGTGGACGACTAGGAAAGGAGGTGCTCCTACAGCACGACAACGCGTCGTCTCACAAATGCGTTCGAAAGCGGCTAAATTGGACTTCAAAGTCCTGCCATAATCAGGTCCTTTGTTGAATGCAGAAGTCAGACTTGTTTGGAATTTAAGAATGAAGGCATTACTAGTTTTTGAAAACAAAAACACGTTTTCTTTTTCCTTGTTTTCTAATATACTTGACTGTTATAGCACTGCCTAATGGATACTGCATTAGTTTTAAGTGATTTGCTATTATTAATGTCAAAGCGGCTTTGCAAGATAAACACCGAATCTCATTATTAATACATGTCGTCTGGAAACCGTGGTGCTTAGAGTACAAATCCATTTTGAGCAATCTTTCTTTGAGGATAAAAAATTCCAATATATGGACACTGTACCGGTAAAAGAAGGTAGAAGGTAGTTTTCCATTACAACTGGGGTTCTGGAGAACACCCTCTAGATGCTTCATTCTCAAAACCCATTGGAATGTTAATTACATTGACTAACCCTTATTTGTCATTCACGTTTCAACGTAGAGTTAATTAAGTTTTCATTCATGTTGTGCATTCTTTAATCTCTTTATTAAAGTTGCTTCCTAGAACAGAATTTTAAATAGAAATGTGGTTCCGTCAGCGGAAATGTTCCATTATACAATAATAATTAGATGATGAATAATCGCTAAGAATCGATACAAAGTACCATTTAGAACTTTTAAAGGCAAAATAATTGAATGTGCACATATTCACAGAGAAACAAATTGTTCAGGGCTATCAATGCAGTTGTATATATACGGTAAAAATACCTCAAAAAATGTTTGAAAGCGCTGCGACTGAACCCAATAAAATGGATCTTCAAATGACAATACTAACATTTAAAAAGTGACATATTTTGGCATCAAACTAAATTACCAGAGTGTATTGCTTTCAAATTTAGAAAACTGGACCAACAGTTTGCAAGCTTCTGACAGTAAGATCAGGAAAGAGAACCGAAAGATTTTGTAGTCCAATCAAGGCACTGGAACAAAACCAATAAAATATTGAGTGTTGTTGAAGTAACTTTTCCTATATTCTGCTACTAGTTTATTAATTCGATATGAGCTTTATTAAGTAGGTTGCAATTTTTCTTACACCAATATTAAGTAAAGCCTAACTTTTCGAAAAACTACAGATAACAACGTCATAACTTTTACTTTTGCAAGCAGACGAGTGGGTTGTGGGCATAAAGAGATAAATAACTAATTCACCATTTAGTAGAAGCAATGACGGGGCAATCGATAAGAGTTCCAGGTTAAACAGCTTACCAACTGAGACACCCTAGAACCACGCGGAGCGAGTGAGTTACGACGAAACAGGCTGGAATAAATAATGAACTCCCAAAGAACACAAAAGAAATCGTATTGGCTAATAGCATATAATGCTTAGTTTATTATTATTATTATTATCTACAATAGCATGCAAATAACATCCGGGTAGAGAGAGCGTAAGATACGGACAACTCGAACCTCAGCGCAATGCCACAACTTCAAATACTCCAGTTTACGCTGTAAGTTAAGTTAAGCCAAACAGTTACTAATGAGTTAAAACTTATGCTGGAGGAATTATTTACACAGCGTTTAACCTAAAAGTTAAGTGTGCGATCAGCACACAACACCAATATTAAAAACTTGATTTAGTTGCTCTAGTACGGCGAAAGTGTTCGAAGCCGTAAATGAAGACTTGCGATTAACGGCTCAAAAAATGTACGGATTAATTCGCTTCACACGTAATGCTATCGATCAGGCTTCGTCGAGCCTGAAAACTTTGCATAACCCTTAATTATTTTATTGATTAATTTCAACGTAAAGCTTCGCTATAATTGCCGATTGATTCAGCCAAATAGAGGCTTTGAAGTCTGGCGTTCTCATTACAATTGATAATATTATATAGACTGGACTAGATTTGTGAAGTACGCAATAAGGCAATTAAAAACAGTAAGCGACATAGCAAGAATGTTCAAAGCTCGCACTGCGTGATTTTTACTGGTGGTGTAAGTCGGTAAACTCTGGAATTTTCAGCCAGGGCAAGCGAAAAGTGTAGCTAAGCAGCTTTTTTTCTACCTCTTTCAAGTACATTACGCAGTTGTCCAATGCTTCGTTGACCGGCACATGCACTTTCCTCCAATGCCAAAATTGAAACCATAGCAGGGCATCAGCCCAAGCACTCATAGCAAAAATAGGTTACCTTCAGGCATTAAGCGGCATTTGGTCACTTGGTTTCGCAATGCGAACTGCCATAGTAGAAAACGTTCACTTGGAGCGGGGGCTCTGACGGAAGGGGTTCACACATGGCATGAATACGTCAAGCGGCTTTTGAAAAGGGAATTAGAAGCGCGCGTATTTCGTAAACGAGGATAACTTTCATCTCAAATTATTGATTTCAACAGCACATGGAGTTTTCTAATTGAACGCGTGTGGGCGAATCTATACCAAACGAGGTGAAAAATTCAAAGCGACTGATTTCGTATCGTAACGAATTTATATATTAATAAACGGGGCTGCGCGCGCTATTACGCGTTCTATCAGAAGAGTAAACACCATACTTGCTGTCGCATTTAGATAATACATAAAACTTATATATGAAGTTTCAGCGCCATACCGCTTTTCGTTGTTGAGATATTCTGTTCACAGGCAGACACACAGACGCATAGGCACACAGACCAATGAGCAAAACCATGTTTTTTGTATTCAGGGGACTCTAAAACGTAAAGATCTGTTGAAAACTCAATTTCGAATTTTTGGGTTGAATCCAATACTTCCTTTACAGTAAAAAGAAATAAAACCCGTCTGCAAAACTTAACAGTGTATTATTTACTGAATCATTAATTGTACGTAAAAAAACCAGTAGAATCTTCTTTGTTGAGAATTTCCTAGCCTTCATTTCTTGTAATAACTAAAAAATTCATACGACCCATAGAAAGAGAGATATTTGCGAAAAACTTATTTCTGCAACATTTGACCTTGAATAACTCAAAACCCAAGCGCGATATCGACGGGGTCTTTTGAGACATTATTTATAATGTCAAAATAAATGTGTATGCAAAATTTCAGCTCACTTGGATTTTTCGGCAGATGCTGCGTTTTTCCATCTAATGTAACTGGGCTATGACAATCAGGTCGGATTCTTTATAATCTATATTGCTTATATTCTGAAATTTGATGTTCGTATTTTATATGACAACTCAATACATCTGTCAACTGATACTTCAAACTCGTTTTGAAAAATCAATTACAAACACTTCATCGTTACATTTGTCATTCGAGAATCTCAAATGGTAAGTACTTCCTTAATTAAAATTAACTCACTTCACTCTTTATTTTCTTTCAGTTCTTATCTTAAATACCTGTATTATGTTACCTTTTATTGGACTTAACACTCTCCTCTACCAAACCCAATACATCCAGCCCTGCAACTCACCACGCTACAAAACTGCTCCACTCAAAGCCACAGCGAAGGCCTCAACTGACAACCAACTGCTAAGATGTCCAGAATCCGGATCCAAATTAACACAGGAACCAGGAAAAACAGTTCGCCACAGGAACATACGAAAAACAGCTCGCCTTTTTAAATCAGCATCTACATCTACATCTTCACCACAGTATGCATCCAAATCGATTTCATCTGTAGATATTTTTATTCTAATGCTCCACCAAATCACACGTATGACGCCTGCTACAACCCGGCACTACGAACCAGATGCAAGCCACAAGATGTCACTTGACAAGCCCCACAAATATGCTCATTCTGCTAATGATTTCGATGTAATCTACTTCCTTTGTAAACCATTCCTTGTTATCCAATTCAGTCGATGCAATGTAATTCCACAATAAACTCAATTTACATTCCCCTACATTTATTTGCCTTGTAGATCACAACTGTATTAGACTGGTTTTCTTACCACATTCTAATCTTAATACATCTAGCCTTCTAATCTTTTTCTTTTAACATTTTAGTTTTTATTATTCTTCGCCACGACAATTTATTTTCAACTTTAAACCCTCTTATTTTTCCAGATATGTATTTAAAAACTTTTATAAGGGGGGCTTATTTGTTAATTTCAAACGTCACAAATCGTATTACAACATTTTCGTTATCAATTTTTTTTATTCTGATCAATAAACTATCTCCTTAGCGATCTAGCTCATTTTTTACAATCCAACACACTATTAAAGCTTTTTTATATTATTAATACCTACTATGTTAAATAGTATATTTCGAAAAAATATTTGTCATTAACTTCCAATTTCATTTCAGATATTAAATTAACTTAAAATCCTACTGTGTCTCAATTAGCTTCTGTTCAAACGCTGTTTAAACGTGGATTTAGCAAAAATTTTTTAAAACGGAGTGAAATCGTATAAACCCAAAAGCGCACACAACTAGGCCACAAGAGCTGCGCAATGCGTGCTAGATTAAGTGTTTATAAATAGACTTTGCAATTTTATCGAACGCACTAGGTCATGTTACGAAGCATTACTGCGAGCGCTTTGACAAGGTGTGCAGTTTGCGCGGCCAGTAGGTCGGGTTACAAACAATGTGTATACAATTACGATGTACTAAATGTCTACGCTCGTGTTTTTTAATAATAGGTTAAAAAACATGACACACATTTACTGTATATAACCTCTGTAATGTTAGATTTAATTCAATATACTTTTAACAATGAGAGTGTATTCATTGACGAAGGCAAAAATTGTCTGTAACGGGGTGGTTTGGCTATCTCTTATAACAACGAAAATAAGCTCCATCTCCTGTCAAGGAACTAACCTGGTTCTACAAACTATAAAAAAGTGCTAAGTTCCAAAGTGGATCTGGCTACCTTTTTTACAGCTTCATTTAATTGAATGTCCTTTCTTTTCTAAATACATCTTCATAATTTTGATATCCATTTCACATCTAAATTAATTTTTGTAGTTTTTAATATTGTATTCTTTTAAACTTATTTGTAAACCTTTTACCAATCTCATAACAATATATAGCCCAGGCATATTAAATAAATTTTAAAGGAAACCTAAGAAAAAATAATGTCCTAATTTTTAGCAGGAATGTTCCTTGGTGCTCTAGGAGCGACCCTCTAAAAGACCCCATCTCTGGGTGCCGCCGTCGTAGTTTTTTGGAGCAAAAAGGAGAACAAGAAACCGTGTGGTTATTAGAAATAATCACGATAAAGTACTCTATCTGTTCATGTTATAGCTTTTTTTTTCAAAATGTAAAACTAGACATAGCTCACTGCAGAGTTTCAGAAATATTTACCCTTTTGTATATATGCGATGATGAACATTTGCAATTCTTTCTAACAAAAAGGGTTTCATAAAAGTTATTCGATATATATGAAATTTTGCATGGTGCCATAATTTTATATTCTTAACAACTTTTCTCGGCGATGTTTTCCGTGTTCAAAACCAAAAAGGAACTTTACCGGTACAAAAGATGTTCTTTAACTACTGCCAAGGCCTCCTTGATATGATGCTGGCACCCTAGAGGCGGGGACTTTGAAAGGTTATTCCTAATGTACTAAGGAACATTTTAGCCAAAAATTAGGACTACATTATTCATTTTGAGGTAGATATTTATTATGCTTGTTCTAATATAGATTGCCACAATTTACCACTGGTTTTTAACCTATCTGAATATGCTCAAAAATGATATCGCCTGGTGATTCTCTTTGTTGAACTATTAATAATTTATTGTTCCGCTTTATTTATATGCTACGCTTAAATGATACGATATCATTTGATAGTAATGAATTTTTTGGGTTCTATTTTGAATTTAGGATTAAGCGGTTATTATTATTACATTTTATTCGGATTTGACACAAAATTAAATTGCTCTGAGTAGCTCGATGGAAGTTATATTTATTTAATTTACTTCAATTTCGAAGTATTAACGGTTTGAACAATTGCTGCTTATTAATTTAGTATTTACATAGCTTTTTTATTATTAAATGTGAAATTTATTTAGTTGTCTAAAATCACTAGTATTATTAGAGCATGTCGAAAAAGAACAATTAATTAATGAAATTATAACTTTTTTATCCAACACCTAAAATTTCTAGTATATGTTCTTGCTAAGCAATCGAGTAAAGTGTATCACACTGTGTAATAATAATTCAATAATTATAATTTTTGGCCTATTTAAAAAAAAAACTAGCCAAAAGTTATATAGCTAACACAATCTATTGTCGAGCTCCTCTCCAATCACTTACCAGGTGCTTCTGCTAAATCAAGCACATCAAAATCCAAAGCCGCGTGACGCACTTGTTGCACCCACTCGCTAAGTTGGAGCACTAGCGAAGAACGCAAAGTTGAGCAAAATTAAATTGCACTTAACATCACTTCGTGCGTTCGTAGTATGCTATAGATAAGATAATTACATGCAATTTATGTACGCTCCGACATGCGGTTACCTCATTCACCAAACTCGAAGTTGTGTTATGGTTTCTATGTTAAACTCTGAACTGAGAATTGTTATCGGGATTTATTTGTGCGCTCTTTCCCACAATTTTGCTCAATACACTTGTGTTCTCTTTGACTAATGTTGTTGCAACAGAATGATATAGAAATAACATCAGAACTGTTTTATGGTCAATATTAAATTGGTTAAGTTATAGTAAATAGGATTTTTTTTTATTGACTTAGTTCTGGAAAACTAACTCTTCTGAGATTTTAGTAGCATTTGCATTTGCTACTTTATGCTCGTGGAGTAATATGATAATATTGAAATCTAAAAAAAAATACTAATGCTTTGAGCATTACAAGATCAATTGCTTTGAAGTTTCTAAAAATGTGGAAAAACGAATGAGTAATTTCCTGCTGCCGTGAAACCTCTCCTAATGAACACCTCTCAATAGCGGACACGCTTACACAACGGCTGGTTTTTAGTGTACAAACCTGTAGGAAATACATATAAAAGGACCTGTGAATAACGGACACTCCCCACAACGCACAGTTTCAGATTATTCATGTAAGACCTTTCACTGTATATTGTATGGAGGGCTGGGCAACGAAAGTAACTGCGATGAATAGATGTGAATCTAATGAGTGCTTGAAATACAGTGGACAGCGAGAGTAGCTAATGAGAAGATCCTGAGGAGAATGCGTAGAGCCTTTGGGCTAATAGTACCAATTACACCAAGAAAGATTCTGGTGTATATTATGCGTAACTTAAAATACGAACCATTGTAGCTTACCATTGCGGGGAAGCTCGAAGATAAATGGAGATAATAGAAAAAAAGTTGTCATGACTACGTTATGTAAAATAATGAACCGGACTGCGTAACGTAGAAAGCCTGCTATACACTGTACGAGGCCGAAAAAATAGAAAATGTGATCACAAATTTCCATTAGTGGGCACATGCGAAGAAAAAGAGGAATATGGAACGAAGTACAGAACGTGCTGCTAACCTTATTACTCAGTACGCCACCAAAGGTTTGACCTTTGTGAAGTTAGCACTACAAGTTAAAAAATAGATATTTATGCATTAAGGGAGATATGAATATGTTTTTTCCCTGAGGTTGACATGTGTTACAGACCGAGGGTTTTGGCCCGAGGTCTGTAAGTCAATCGAAGGTAAAGAACATGAATATCTCCCGTGGTGCATACAATATTTTATCTACTAGCATATTCGTAAAAATAGTATGAAATTTCAAAATGTCATAATGACATTTAAAATTAGAATATGTAAGTAACATCAAGGATTGTCTCATTGTATGGCTGCTAAGACGTTAATTGTAGTTGCATTGTTACCATGAGTTTGAGGGAGAAATAATTTGAAAGTCCCTTGGGAGTTATGAGTAGCTTTTCATATTTTGTTTCTATGACGAAAATGTGCACTATCATGTTGCTAGTATAGTCTGTTTTTTTGCTTTATGATTCAGAGCAGGCTTTGCTTTTGCATTTTTGTAACAGTGTAGGTAGTTGGTTACAAAGAAAAAACACTAGTAATGTCAAAAACATATTACAACTGTCAATGTATTATCTTATAGGCACTATTATACAAAATGAAATCTAAAATTACTGAACCATTGACATTAAATAAGGTATTGCTTTATTTTAAGAACGTTTATTTAAACAAGGTTGTTATCTAACTTTACAGAAACGCCATAAACTTTCTAGACATCGATTTATCTTATATGTTCTAATGTAAAAATATATTATTAACAACTTTCTGATGACTTTTGTTTGCAGATCTGTGTTATAGAAGTTATTATTTATGCTAAACATATAACAGGGATTAACTGTTTTTTAACATTGCCTAAAAATGTCACCGTTTTTACACTTACGATAGTACCTGTCATTATTGTCAGTCCAACAATAAGTCTCACCCTGGTAAAAATCCTGATGTGCATCCTGCATGTAAAATAGTATAACTCTTTCCCTCCGCCTTAACTTTAGATGGATTACTTTTCAAGCCTGTGTCGTGGGTCCACCTACGCCATTGCAACCTTAGCCAAAATTACATGATTCTTCTCACACAACAATTTTCTTCCATTCACAATTATATATCCCATATTTTTTAATGTGTAGTATAATTTTGAAGGACTCCTTGTTTAGGTTCTCTCTTGCAAATCGGAATAAATTATCCAAAGTAAAAAAATCCCAAATTTTCTTCTTAATGCCCTCTCTGAAACTATACTCCTGCCAAGTTAGAAATTCCTTTTCCTTTTTCATATTGGCATTCGGTTGTTGCCGGAGTTGTGATTTTCCTTCATTTAGAATATTAAACACAGTTGCATTCAAAATCTAGCATTATAAGAAATTGTTAGAAATGTTATGTCTGTTTAATTCTTAATACTTACATTAAAGATTTGACCAACTTTTCCAATGATGGCTATTTTACTTAAGTTGCCATTGATATCTTTTATATTAGTAAAACAGCGTTTTATAGTCTCTTTAGTTTTACTATTAATACTGCTTTTTCGTGGCATTTTATTAAGCTTTACAAAAGGGTCAACTTGACAATCCCGGGGACCTTGATTTTGACGTTAGTTATATTTTGTAACTAAACTGTTGTACACTGCTAAAATAATATAAATGCAAGGCCTGCTCCGAATCATAAAGCAAAAAAACAGACTATAGATAAACGTATTTTTTTCAAGAGTTCCCGCTGCGCCCAAGGAGTTCCAAAGTTCCTTGCTATTTTTAAAAATAGTTCTATATATTTAAGAGAAAAAGTGTGAGACGAAAATTTCAGGTGCTAACTTCAGTTTTTCCTTGGACAAATACCACTATAACGGTTTTTCCGTCATACTTATTGAAAAATGTGACAACAGTTTTCAATACAACTCGGGTGGGTGTTATCAGAACTGTAACAAAAAAAATTCAGAAAAAATTTAAATTTTATTACCGAAAAAATATCTTTACAGTTCTAACAGCACCCCAGCTAATTTTGATCGCAGTTCTAATAGCATCCGGGCGCGTTCTATCGATAATTCTAATAGCTTTCCATAGGTTTCAAAGTAAAAAAGATACGAGTATTTTTGTGTTAGTACTCTTACAAAACGACGAAGTCTTGGAATCAATTTTGCTACAAGCTATTTGAGCCTCTACGGTACCGTATTTTGCAGTACTTTTTTGAAGGGGTATTGCAATAAGGAACTTAAATGGAATAATAATTTTAGCGGTTTTTGAAGGTTCTTATCTTAATTCCTCATCGGCATGATTGTATAAAGGCGTTTATAAGGGCTACTGCCAAAATACACGCGAATGTTTAGGTGATTGTCAATAATTAATTATAACTCAGTTTACAATTTACAATTTTTGTGGCAGTCTATTTTATTAATCGCGACCAACCCAAAGTTAACTGAAAGGTCTGATAAAACTATATAATTTTTGTTAAGACAACAAACACATAAAAAAATTACGAAAAGTCGAGTGAGTTATGCCAGATGGATGTAAACATTATATATAACTCAAGAACGACACAACCTATTAGCACGACTCCTTCGATAGTTTTTGTGAAATAATATTGTACAGAAAGGATTTTGGGCGGGATCGATCGGTCTTTTGTAGGTGTTTTTCTATTTGTTGTTACGATTCTTTTGTAGCTTCCTCTGTACTAGCAGAAATTTGCTAGTTAAATTTTATTCCTAAGTATTGGCCCGTGGTTTCATTTGGCAATTTTGCATGCATTAGCATAGGCCTAGCTACTTGTATTTTAGTTTTTAAACATTTCATTATAATTAATAGGTAGTTTCGTATGCACCTCCCCTAGTGATCAGCCAGATTTCATTATTTAAATTTATTTTGACTCCATTTCTACAAATATTTAAACCTAGTGGTTAGGCAACCGTAAGCGCAATAATTATAAACTATTTCCTGGCCTGGTTTGTTGCTAAAGGAGTGTTGTTATCTCTAGATGCAGTCAAATTTTTCAGGATGTTTTTTTGTGGATCTTCTGGCTCAAATTTTGGAAAGTCTTTGATAACTGGTGACTTGTGAACCTGTAGGTGGATTTTTGGGTTCCTTTCCATTCGAAATTTTCGTGTTAACTGGTTGTTGGTGCCCTGCATTTTTGTGCTTCAAAGAGCCCTTTGGCTTGGCTCATATCCGAATAGTTTTATGGAGGATCTAGAAGCACATATGCCTTTTACGACGTTCGTAATTATTAGTTAGTTAATTTACTTACGTCTAGTCGCCTCGACGGATTTTCGGGCCAACCCTGCAAGTTCACTCTGGCTACACTAAGCTTTAGGTAAGACCACGATAGCTTCTGGCCCTTGCTCGAAGGTCTATTTGGGGATTTTGTACGTTTTTAGCCAGTTCCGTTGGGATTCAATTCTCGCCGGAGCTCAAACTTTGATGGAAACCAATCCATGTGCTCCTGCAATTTGATGGCTTGCATCTGGATTCCACTAACCACTCGCCAAGGACTTTGTTAGAGAATCCGAGGCCACCCCCTTGCCTACCTGCAGAGCCCAACGTTAAGAACCAGTAGTAAAGAACGTCAAGCAACCGCGTAGCTACTCAGTCATGGTGTTGAAGCAACACAACACCAGACTACCAAACCTGAGGTAGTGAGACCGAGTTTACATCCCGCCAAAAATTCTTTAACAGTTATGGAGAGATGCGCATAAAAATGTCTACTACTTATCCTCTTTAAATCTGAAATGTCACATTATTGGCGTTTTCTGCCTCAACTAACTTTATTGATTAATCTCCGACTCAGCAAGAACTTGTTTTGGTTTAGTGGAATTCTACAAAGCATTTGATTCCATAGAGCGTTGGCTTATAATAAATAGCCTAACAAATGTATACATAGACTACAGATATACTCAACTAATAAAATAAAATACATCACAAAGCAGCATCGATGGTCAAATTACATCAAACCACAAATGTCAAATTGACATTGGAAGAGAGATCAGACGGCGGCGCTATATCTTCTAAAATATTCAACTGAATTCTTGAAGAAGCCTTTAAAGATGTAGAATGGCAAAATAGAGGTGTACTAATAAACGGTAAAAGACTAAACTACCTACGACTTTCCGACGATCTAGTTCTTATCACAGAAGATCCAGAAGAACTACGACAAAATGCTAGAAGAACTAGATGAAAAAGTAAATAAAATAGGACTAAATATGAATCTAAATAAAACAAAGGTGATGTGTAAAGCAGAGCTTGAAGTAACTATTAAAAACTGCTAAATTGAAAACGTTGACAGCTATAAAGGTTGCATAAGAATGTATGAAATATGTCAATTCCATGAGTTGAAAAAGTTTCAAATACCGTTTGCCATAAAAGTAAGCGAAATAGAAAATAATTACTTTGGTAGCTACGCAACAAGTAGGCACAAGAGCTATTACTTGCATAGCTATCAAAGTAAATATTGCATTTTTTATTTCGGTTGCTTTTATGGCAACTATACTTGAACCTTTTCCAACGCCTGGAATTGCCATGTGTCGTACAATTTTAGGCAACCGGTATATATTTAGACATCAAATAAAGTTAGGAAAAGAGAAGCAAATGGTCGAAATATATCGTAGAAGAAGGCTAGCATGGGCGGCATTCGGGAAACTGGACCATGTTCTTAAAAACAAGAGTATTCCTCTGGATACGACTATTTGATGACTGTCTTTTCCCAGTATTAACCAACGAATGCCAAACAAGAGCAATGACTAAGCTGTAAATAAATTAAATGAATCACCCAGTTATCTATAAAAAGATGTTGTGTATATCTCTATAGGAAATGCAATATATGAATCCGAAATACCACGAAAGCTAAAGATGTGATTGACACAATCGCCATATAAAATAAAACTACGCCAGCCATGTAGTCAGGTACGAAAACGAAAGATGGACCAATATTCTACTACATTAGAAACCGTTTCTGGGAAAACGAAGAGAGTCACTAATGGGCTAAAATTAACAGCGGGATTTAACAGGACAAGGCAAGCGTAAAATAAAAGTGAATGGAGGGATATGAAAGAAAACTAGAGTTTTGAAATTGAGATAGTATCTACATTATCTGTTCCTCCCCTCGTCAGTGGTTCTTTGTTATGACTCTCTTGGCTGTTCACAAACTTTTTGTCGGTTGAAGTTACATGACTAACGACCCGTGTTTTCTACGTTGCCTTGATTGCCCAGCCTGAATCCTCCTAATAAAAGTATATACCCTGCCTTGTACGGAGGGTACGTTATAATTTGAATTTCTTTACCCTTGCAACGTCTTTCTAAACCTTAATTTAGTTTTCTACATCATTATATTAAATATCAGAAATGTTTACGGTTGTTTTATATATGTCGACACTTTTTATTTTTAAGCTTCTAAGCTTAATATAAACACTGACTCTGTCAGGCTATTTTTGATCTTCTCGTTCATAATTATTTGCCTTGGTTTATTTGGAATTTTAAAGATTTCGAATACAGGTTTATTTAGAATTTTAGAGATTTGGCATACAGCTTTTCTAAAAGTTTCGACTCGCATCTGGGTCGTCGTCGCTTCTGTAGCCGTGCGAGGTTCGCTTTTAGCGCGCTTGTTTAGATCAAATTTGCAACGTTGCCCATGGGAGCGAACGAGATAGTTTTCTAAGTTATTCGCTCCGATTGCAGTCGTCTCTGTCTGGCACGGCAGCTTCCTGCCTATCGGCCGAGCTGCGCGCAAGTTTCGTTGGGTTCAGTTAGGAGCTAGCATCTGGCACGGGCGGTTGCGCTGCAGGACGCACGTCAGCGGCGTCCCCTTTCGAGGCAGCTCGTCCGTTGGCGTGCTGCGTAATTGTATTTTAGGTCAGTGACGTTTTGGTTTCGTTTTTGTGTTAGAGAATTCTTCACGGGCCGTGACAGTGACAGGTCGTGCTTCTTGGGTGCTTTAGTGCGTGTCGTTATCGATGGCCGACGCCGCTCGTTAATTTCCGAAAGCCTGTTTGGCTAATTGGTCCGCCTCATGGACGGAATCTCATCTTACGAGTGAGCTATCTATCGGTCTCGCAGTTTTTGTGGTCGCCCAGGCTGGCTTTGCACAGTTCTTCCTGAATAAATTGGGGATTCATTGGACATTGTATGTATGTACCTACCCACGTCACGTCGCCGCCCGACAGCTCTAGCGATCAGCGCCCGACAGCTCTAGCGATTAGCGCCTGACGCAACAAGGCCAATCCACCTAATTAAGATATTGTGCGCTTTCTTTAAATTAATCATACATGTTACCACCCGCCTCATTAAGGCATTGTGTGCTATTTTAGAAATTAATTCTTTGTGTTACAAGCCAGGATATTTTTGAATTAATAGTGTATGTTTACTGCCAGCCGGCAACTCAGAATATGTTGAATTAATCATACATGTTACCAGCCGCCTAATTAAGGCATTGTGCGCTATTTTCCAAATTAATCATTTGTGTTGCGATCCAGGATATTTTTGAATTAATCGTTCATGTTTACTGCCAGCGGACCGCTCGGGCATGGGCCGCTTACAAGCAACAATTCAGGCGCTTAATCACCAGCCGCTTGGGCTGTATGAAAACTCTAACCAACGGTCTTCAAGGCAGGCGCGAGCCACCCCCATTGGGGCAGTGTACCAATTGTTATTTTTAGATAAGGCGTCCCTAGCTTGGCCCAATAGATCTATTTACTGTATTTGTCTTATGATTTTCCCACGAGCCTGTGCATGCTTATTTTCAGGGTGACTTAGTCACTGTGTTAAGATTGATGTAAGGTGAGGTCTGAGAACGGTTCTTAAGCGTTGTAGGCAGGTCGGTGTGCTTGTCGCTACACCGTTGGGAAGTCAAGAAGTTGTGCTCAAATATCCTACCCCGTTTGGCTTTCGAGGTTCGGTTAAAAGTGGGTTTTATGTCGAAACCTCACCCTATACATACCGTCACGATTGTCCTGTGGTGTACCGTTTCTAAGACCACGCTCATCTCCCTGAGCGTACCATGCCGTAGCCTTTAGCCAGTTTTGTGACATTTCCAGGGTAGTGACAATTCCCGGACTTGTTGAAGCAAAGGGGCGCTGCTCCATCCTAGAGTGTCTTTAGAATCATTTGATACCGTAACAACTTATTAATTTTTACATTTTTATAAAGTATGATATCTAAGATTTCCTTAAATTTATATCAAGCTAATATATTAGGCCGATAAAAATATTGGAAATTATGCTGAGAAAATAAATGCACCTGTACAAAACCGAAATGTAACATTACCTTTAGAAATATCTAATCATCTAGTTTAAATAACATTTGGATGAATACTTCAGTAGAATTAAAATTAAAAATATATTTCTGGTAATCATTTTATCTAATTTAGTATGTTTTTAAAAATCGAGTAAGAGAAAGAATTTAAAGCAACTTTATACGAGCTGGCTTTTTGATTAAACAAAGACAGTGCGCATATATGTGTGCATATATACTCCAAAACGCGCCGCCGTGTCCTGCCCGACATAAAAACGACGGTTACAATTGTCGGCAAAGAAATTGCAAACAGGGCAGTTCCGCCGGAAGAAACGAGCAATAAAATTAACACCTTCATCAGCCGGCTAATAAATCTCGTCCCACAAGCGTCGAAGCCGAAAAACGGCAGTTATAAGATAAACACATTTTAAGTGGATTGCAAAAACTCCTAAAATACGTATCCATACACACAAACACCCAATGCAAAGACTTTCTGGATACAGAAAAATACCAGCAAGCCGTATGAATAAATTAAAATTAAAGATTCGAAGTTAGCAAAATTTCCCAACCGTAAGTTTTATGAAGCTTAAGCAAGCTCATAAAGAACCCGAACTTACAGTCACCATAAAAATCACCCCGCGATCAACCTACCTCGAGTCGGTGAACTATAAAACCACTGTGCTCCAATACATAATAGAGATTTAAATTAATTAGAAACGAACGTTTTCCTAAACCGATTAGCTCCGTGTGAGGTGTCATTACAAACGGAGAATGCGAGGAAAACAACGAAAGCGGTGCCTGCGCTGAGGTAAGAAGCATGAGCGAGGGCGGAGAAAAAATACCAATGAAATAGCACCCCGGGGATTTAACGGCTACAAATTGATCAGCGAATGCATCTGTGCAACCTGTTTGGTGTTTGGTGTTGAAATGCTTGCTTTTTATCAGCAACGCAGTACTGCCCAAATTAATAAGCTAATTGGACGCACCGGCTAATTAGTCCCTCAGCTCCCTCAAGCCCACTCATGAACCAATAAGCTTCGAGAAAGCGTTACACAGAGAAAAGTGGCATTTAAATAGTGAAACGTTAAGAACAAAAAATCACTCCAGCTCGTCGAGTCGAAACCATCAATCCACTTTCCAGCCTGAGAAACTCCCAGCGTCCTACAACATTTAGTAGCCGAGCCAGCAGCAACGAGGACCGATTAGCGCCGCTACATCCCGGAACTAGACCCTCATCGAAATGCTCCTTAACCGACCGTGCCTCCGCGGCATAACAGTCAGGTAATGTCCATTACGCCAGGAGTTGTTTGGGCCTTTCCCGGCGCCAGCGCCGGACTCCCCGTTGACCGAGAAAGCCAGAGGTAGACACCAGGAGCTCACCCAAGCCGCCCTCTACCAGGCCTAGACCCTGCCTCCCGATAGACTAGCCACCCCCAAGCGTCGCCCAGAACGCCTGGCCCGGAAAATGCTTCCACCGGCTAAGCTGACCAGGAGTCCCGCATTCAGCAGAAGAGCCCTTTGACCTAGCCGTTTCTGGATAAGCGTTTCGATCAATTACACCACCGCTCAGACAGACCGCAGGCCATCCCCCGGACCGTCGATTTGGACGTGGAAGTGCGACCAACCGACATCGAGGAAGACGAGCTCGGACAACTGTGGAGGGCCACCTGCTCCACTCGTGCTCCCATCCGACGCCTCATCTAGCAAGAAGTGCACCCAGCTAGCCGGGCGACTTCGCCTTTCGCCCCCACGGCCTACGAGAGGCACGACCTCCGCGTCCACGCCCAGAGGCGCAACCGACTCGTGCTTCCACCACGGAGAACCCCAACATCGCGTTCCTCCCACAGGTGAGACCACCAGCGGCATCAGCACCGACGGTAGGCTTCCGTTGTCCTCTCCAAGGAAGAGCGGAAGTAACGACAGGACCCGGAAGCCGGTCACACCAGTGACGCCCAACATTGTTAGCCTTTATATACTAGGATTACAACTAAATAAATAACTATTAAACCAATCGACTGTTTAGCTGAGAGATACACCTTCAGGTTCTTGACTGCCGTCATTTCCTTCCACCTCTGAGCAAAGCTGAAAGGGTTTTGTTAAACTATCTGTAATCATTACAGTTACCAACTACATTTTTAAATAAAATTAAGCGGTTGTAAATTTATTAGCTCTGTAATAAAATTTATTGGACTGCAGTAAATAATAGTTATTTATGTATCTAGGCCGAAAAAATGGCTTTTTATATACGATGCCTGAAATTGCTGGCCGAGGCGATAGCCGAGACAAGCAATCAGGCAAGGCCATAAAAAGCAGTTTTCGTCCGAGGTGCATATTAAATTTTTCCGTCGACCGTCATAATTTAAAAAATAATAAAGTGGAGTCCGAATTATAAGAGTTGTTGAGAACGAAAAACGTTTGCGGACGAAAAGTGTTTACTGACGAAAAGCGTTTGCGGCTGTAAAGTGAGGCTGTAAAGTGTTTGCGGACGAAAAGCATTTGCGGACGAAAAGTGTTTGCGGACGAAAAATTAATGGTGTCCAAAAAAGTGACAGTTTTCGTACGTAAATGCTTCCGTAAAATCACATTTTATAAGTAGGTCGACGGAAAACAAATACAGAGGCCGGCAACGAAGCGGGGGTGGAAGATATATCTAAAACTATGTGAGTTACATGAATATTGTGTATATAAAAGTTGTAGGTACAAAGGTGGTGCACATTAAGATAATAGTGTTGATTATACAAAGTGGCTCAAAAAAGTGTGGCGAATTAAACTTACAATTTTTAAATGGAATACCTTATATTTGGATAGCTTAAAAGTTTTGCATTGAAATACTCATCATTTTTATATAAAGTTGTATTGGTCTAACGTCAACTGTTTTCGAGATATTAGCGATTTCATGCAAAAAATGATGAACTTCAGGCGGCTGCTGTAAGAAACAAAAATCAACTGAATGAAGGAAAACGTTACCAAAAAATTATGATATTCGTAAATTACCTTTCAAGTGTAAAATAGTGGATCTGAGTATTAATGCTATACAGGGTGCTCAATAATTGCGATTTTTGTCAAATACAACGCACTGTTTATTTTTGTATTTTTAAAAGCCCTTTTAATAAGCTTTCTTCTGATATCTTAATTTATTCCTCTAAATTCAACTGTTTTTTCAATATGCTTGTTTGAACATAAAAAACAGTTTAAGCACTTTAAGATGCTTTATTTAAGGGAATAACAAACAAACGCCGTTAAAATAACGATTTAAACACTTGAGTTCTTCAAACAAAAGATAAAATCAAGTTTAGCAAACCAAAACCCAACCACTACTTAAAACTAGAAGTAACACATACGGAAGAACAAAAAAAAGGAGAAGAAAATTAAATCTGAAAAGAGATTGAACTTAGAGGTATGAAGTACGATATCAGAAGTAAGCTTATTAAAAGTACTTTTCAAAAATACAGAGATATACAGGGTGTTCCATCAAAATAATTATAATCGCTCATTATGAGTCCTCTGTACAGTTTTAATACTCAGAGCAGAAAAGGAGAACTATTTGAACATTTAATGTAATTACGTATAGAATTTTGATGTATTGGCTTTTGTTTTTAATCTGATTTTGTTTAACCTTGGAATTAATTTATTTCTGCAGTTATTGTTTTTTCCTGTTTATTATTCCTTGTATTAACACTGACTGAATTTATATTTTCTAAACCTGTTTTGTCTTTTTATTTTAGGGCAGTTCAAGCGTTTAAATCATTGTTTTAATAGCGTTTGTTTTTTATCCTTTTAAATGAAGCATCTAAGGGGCTTAAATGGTTTTTTTATGTTCAAACACGCATATCTGAAAAACAGTTAAACTTAGAGGTATGTCTCAAAAGAAAGCTCATTAAAAGGGCTTTTCAAAAATACAAAAACATTTAAAAAAATCGAAATCATTAAATTTGCAAATGTTGAGCACCCTTTATAGCATTAATACCCAGATCCACCATTTTACACTTGAAAGGTAGCTCACGAAAATCTTAATATTTTGGTGACGTTTTCCTCCATTCACTCGTTTTCTGTTGCTTACAACAGCCGCCTGAAGTTCAGCATTTTTTTGCATCAAATTTTTATTATTTCAAAAAACAGTTAACGTTAGACCGATACAACTTTATATAAAAAGTATTTTAAGGTACCCAAATATACGGTATTCCATAAAAAAAAGTAAGTTTGATTCGCCACTCTTTTTTGAGCCACCCTGTATAAGCAAAACTATTTTAATAATGTGCATAATTTTCTTACCTGCAATTTTTATATACACACTATTCATGTAACTCTCATAGTATTAGAAAAATCTACCACCCCCGCTTCGTTGCCGGACAGTCTCGAATAAACAAGTTTTAGATCACGATGTTCCATCTCATAAATCTTAATTAAAAGCGTTTAAAAAATAAGTTAGTATTGTTAATAACTTATATTGCTATTTATATGAAATGTTCCTACAATTTTCCTACTTATCTAAGTAGTTTAAAACAGTGAATTGGAGTCTAGAGAGAACGCTATTCAGGAAATAATAAGATACGAAGTAATGTTAGTTAGGTAAATTAGAATTCCAGTAGAAATCATCCTTAACTTTTGATTTTTGTGTAAGAAGTAACTTTAGAACATACTAATCGTCTCAGCAATCAATTTATCTTCCCTTGGTGGAAATGGCAAATGTTCGCCTCCATCTAGTCACTATCAGAGAGATCTCTGAGATCCTTCAAACTTCTGCATGGAGGAGGAACAATCGAAGATTAGTACTAGTGCGCTCAGGATGTGCTTATTACATATACTGATAGATGGAAGCTATTACAATTAATAGTCCAAGCACTTAATTTCTGGACTGATCAGTTCTGTTCTTACTCTTGCTCTGTGAAAAGAATTTAATGGTTATGTAAATGGTGGTTTTTACGGTTTAGAACCGTAAAGCTGACATCCTTCGTTGCAGTATTTGTTACTATTTACGAAAGATAATCTTAAAGTTAAAGAGAAACATTATTTCCTTCATTTCATCGGTAAATTTGTTATAAATGGAAATGTTTACGATGTTTTAGTAAGCTTCGGATCTTTAATTGCACTTCGTCCTCTCTCAAATTTCTTTACAGTCGACTTTAAAACTCTCTATATATGTCAAAGCTTGAACACTGATATACAAGATATGCGGCACTATGTGCGAATAGCTTAATTACTAAAGACGATATTAAAGTTCTTCAATATTTTACAGAATTTGTAAACAAATTTCAGCGGGCTGCCAAAGATTTGCTCACGTATTCTTTGTAAATATTTATAGCCAAAATTTAACGGAAGTTAATTGGTGCAAATGACTATTACAGAAATAATAATATGTTAGATAGAAACTGAGAAGGTTATTAATAAAAACACTTGGTTTATTATGTTCATACTATTGAACGCCAACTATCTTTAGCACATAATATTATCTCTCTCTGCCTATCATAACGTCATTATTGACGTGTTGTAATCCTTAATGGACGTTTATTACATTATCTGTAACGAGAGTTCTCCATGCTCTTCTATCTTGTGCTTTTTGGATGGCCGACCGCGGTGTTTCGTTCAATATTTTTTCGGTTTTGTCTAACCAGCGTTGTGGCAATCTTCCTCGCCTCCGTTTTCCGTTGGCTTTACCCATTACGATGTTTTTCTCTAGACTATCAGTTCGACGTGCTATGTGTCCTAGGAATCGTAGTATCCGCTGGTATACTAATTGAGAGAGACGGATTGACGGTTGTATTTCCTGCAGCACTGAGGTGTTTGTGCGTTTTGCTGCCCACGGTATGCGGAGCATACGACGCCAGCAATACATTTCAAATGCGTCTATTCTTTGTTAGTCGATATTTTTAACTGTCCAAGTTTCTGAAGCGTATAGAGCTATTGGGAAGACTAAGGTTTCTACCAGCCTTATCTTTACTTCTTTACGAACTTTTCTGTCTGGCAATATCTTTGTAAGTTGACTCATGGCGACTCTGCCAAGTTGGATCCTTCGTTTGATTTCTTGCGAATAGTCTCCTGTTTCACTTATTAACGAGCCAAGGTATATAAACTCTGGTACTACATCGCATCCTGCGACTTGTGTTATTGTTTGATGGTTATTATTTTCCCGGTCAACAATTAAGACTTTCGTTTCTTGGCGGTTTATCTGGAGTCCGTATTCGGTGCTTGTTTGCTCCAGCCTTTCTAGGAGATTCTGTAGTTCTTCGATGTTGCCTGCAACTAACGTGGTGTCATCTGCATACCTCAGGTTAGTTATTTTATGTCCTCCTATGATTGTGCAACCTTCCCACTCTTCTAGAACTAATCTCATAAAATGTTTTGTATATGCGTTGAATAAGAGTGGGGAGAGGACTCAACCTTGTCTAACGCCTTTCATGATAGCACAGTTTTCTGAGACTACTTCGTTTACTCTAACCACTGCTTTGGTGCTTTTATATAGTCGTCTAACGAGTTCAATTAGATGTCTTGGTACGCCCATGTCTTTAAGTATCGACCACAGTTTGTTCCGGTTGAGGTTATCAAAAGCTTTGGAGTAGTCTACAAAGCACAGATAGAGGGGGGTGTAGTACTCTCGTGCCTTTTCGATCAGTTGTCTGACATTTAGAATGTGCTCTCTAGTTCCTCGTCCCTTTACAAAACCGGCCTGCTCGGGCGAGATTTTCCATACTTGGTAACTATTTAGTCGTTCTTTTAGGACATATAGCATAACTTTACTGGCGTGTGATATTAAAGTTATCAGTAATTATCACATATGTTAGTTGCTCCTTTTTTATGTAATGGTATTATTGCAGACGTTGTCCAGTCTGCAGGCCATTCGCATGTAGCCCAGATTTGTTGACATATCTGGTATAAACATTGTTCCTCTTGTATTTCGAGTAACTTAAGGGTTTCTGATGGATTTCCGTCTATACCAACTGCCTTGTAGCTCGATAGTTTTTTAATAGCTGCATTCATTTCTTCTGGGAGAATATCGGGTTCCATTTCAAAACCTTGGATGTTGATTCGCATTGAAGTTCTAAGGGGATCTGTATATAGTTTACTACAGTACTCTTTCCATCGTTGAATCACTTTATCGATATCGCAAATTAAGTTTCCGTTAGCATCTTTAATTGACCAACTACGAGGTTTAAAATTTTTGGCAATTTTCTTTATTGTTTTGAAGAGTTCTCTACATTCACCGTGGTCTGCATGTATTTGAATATCCTTACATCGATTTTTGTAATATTCTGTAATTCTGTCGTGATTCTTCGTCAGAAAGACCCGTTTCTTTTAATTTTCGACGGTCTAATATCAGTGCAAATGTATTCGTAGAAATCCAGTACTGTTTTGGTTTCCGGTTAGAGGAGCTTTGCGATTTTCTAATAGCATTTTCAATGCAAACTTGTAGGTTTCTCCATAGGGCATTTGGGGTATTGTCGTGTTCCGATTCGCAATCCCATAACTCGAACGTTTCTAGAAAGGCTTCAGGATCTGTAATTTGGAGTGAGGTTTTTGTTGTTTTTCTCCGGCATTTTTTTAAGTTTGAGACGTATCGTGGTTGTGATCATCTGGTGGTCGGAACCTCAATCTGCTCCAGGTCTCGTCCTTGTATCGAGGATAGAAGAACTCCAACGTCGTCTGATCAGGATATAATCGACCTGATTGCGATAGCGATCTCCAGGCGATGTCCAGGTGTATAATTTCATAACTGGTAAGATGAACATGGTGTTGGTTATTTTGAGTTCATGGTCTATGCAGAATTGGAGAAGTTTTTCGCCTCTTTCGTTTCTTGTATCCATGCCATATGCACCAACTACGTTTCTTATGTGATCTTTTTCTGTTGTACAGCCAACTTTCGCATTCCAGTCTCCTAGAACTAGCAGAAGTTCGCTCTTTGGGATTTTCGTAATTATCTCGGTTAGTATGTTATAAAATTCTGTTATTTCTGTTTCGTCTGATTCGACTGTTGGGGCATATACCTGGATGACGTGTAAATTAAATGGCAGTGCCTTGAATTCCAAATATATAATTCTGTCACTAACCGTATGATAGCCTGTTTGTTGGTTTCTTTGTTAATCCATACGGCTACACCTGTGTAGTTACGGTTTTCGGAGCCAGAGCAGTAGACAGTATTTCCTTCGTTTGTTACGTACTGTCCTTTATCTTTCCAGTGCGTTTCTGCGTTACCGGCAATACTAATTCCGCATCGTATTAATTCCTTTTCAACTATGGCCATTTTAATTACTGGTCGTATAGTTTCCATGAGGAACCCAGTATTCCATTTTTTCATGGCCAGTCGCATATTTCACACTCCTTGTCCTGGAAGCACCGGAGCGCCGAGTCTCAGTCGGGTCGCTAGACAGAATCGTATCCTCTTGAATGTTCATTTCCATTTAAGATTCTCGTGGGATAATAGTGTAGTAGGCTCCTGTTACTTTCTACACCGTAGTATTGTAGCCAGTGAATTTGCTACAACCGTGCCTACAAATGTGTGTGACAAAACCGTACTAGTCTACTTGACCTCCGCTGATGCCCACTACTGACATAGCTACTGCCCTATGCCAAGTTTTGATGATATCCGTATTTGGTACTCATCGGGTTGGCAGCCGCCCAATCTGGGCATATAATATTATAAATAGGCAAAATTACAGGTATCGATTTCAGTAATTCCCTAATCCGAAAATAACCTATTAATTATTATGATCAACATTTTAATTAGATATTTCTTTAAGTTATCTTTAAGTATCATCAATGTGGAATAAAATGGGCAATAAAGAATCTAAAAATTTAGTTTTATAATTATATACAACTGTTAATCCAAACTGATCTCTACCTTTCAATGTCGAAATGTAAGCGGCTCACTTCTAATCAGCTAGTTACAGTTGAAGATTATTTACATTTTACTCCAAATTGATTAACGTGATAGCCTACATTTCCATTGTGGAAAGTGTTAAGCTTCAGCTGTTTATTATGCAAGTTACAAACCAGCTTTTCTCATAAACCATTTAAGCTATCAATTAAGCAGGGTGTTCAATGTTTAAGCAAAACAGTAACAATAGTATTGTTAATTGCTGGGTATTTGTCTCTAGCTTTTAAGCAGTCAGTTTGTTCGATTTGGGTTCGTTACTTAGTTTTATAACTTATTCTGTTATTTTAAATATTATTGGCTCATATATATTTTAATTAACGACAATTGACAAATATAATTTAACACATACATATACACTTCAATTAACCAATTACCTCTTTAATATCATTGCTTTCATATACTTCCACTTGCATTTTGACATTTCTGAACCCTTAGCATTACATAATTGTTTAAAATAATAAAAATTTAAAGGGAGCGAAAGCTTTATCGATCAATTAAAACTGTAGTCAGTCGACTGCAACATCTTTGAAAACCTAGAGTTCAATTAAGTTAAGAAATAGACTTGCATTACACAAAATATTACATTTTACCAGCACACTAGTATTTAGGCGTAATGTTATTTACCTTATCACTTCTAAACTGATCAATTATCAACAATTTTACAGTTTGCTACTTTAATTTAGACATCTAGAAATAAAATAAAAAAGTAGGAAAATTTTTAAATTTTTTTTTTTATCAAAGCTGTTATATAAAACTTCGTAGGTAAGATGCGTTGTGTTTGTTATGTAATATGAGTCTTTATTTTTAATATTGGTAAACATTAACAATAATATTTGTAATTTAGTATTGTTTTTGATAATAATAAATTTAAGTTTATGTAAATATACTCTTTCCTTTCTTTTACATAATATACAAGAAATACGAGAAATAGAACGACACCTGATTATCGACTGTGCTAACAGAACAAACTAGCAACTGCTAATATAAATATAAGGGGATACGGAAAGTTCGTTCCCCACATTTCGTTCCTCACATTTCGTACCACACATTTCGTTCCCGGGATATTTCGTCTTCCCACATCTCGTACCCGGAAATTTCGTTCCCGAGCGAGCTCAATTTGTCTCCTAGATTACAGGGTGTTGGAAAACGAGTGCAGCGATGGGAATACAGTTACAAAATGAAATAATTTTAAGTTATTTATTTATTATAATAAACTTATAACAACAAAATAAATTGTATTTATTAAAAATTACGGTTTAATCTAAGTATGTCCTGATATTTTGTATAGCGTCATAATTCTCATTCTGGACAACTTTCCTTAGTAATATCTTGCCGTATCATGAACAAAGAGGGTAGTTTAACTGAAAAGAAAATAGCTCTTGCTTAACTGTCAGGCCGACTAGTTTTTGAAAAACTTAAATTTTTTTAAAAATTCTCTACAAACCAAGCAGGAATTATAATTGCTATAACATTTTTATGTAAAACTAAAAATAAAATTTAATTCCCTCTTGTAAACTCAAGCCGGAATCATACTGTATATAGTTCTTATATAGGTTTATTATAATAAATAAATTAATTAAATTATCATTTTTCTAACTGCATTCCGATTGCTGCACCCGTTTTTCAACACCCTGTAATCTAGGAGACAAATTGAGCTCGCTCGGGAACGAAATTTCCGGGTACGAGATGTGGGGAGACGAAATATCCCGGGAACGAAATGTGGGGTACGAAATGTGGGGAACGAAAAGTGGGGAACGAACTTTCCGCAAACCAAATATAAGCATTCAAAAAGTAAGAAGAATAAAAACTAATTGGTATCAAGACATATATAAGGCTACCACAGCACACCAATGAATCAATAAAAAAATTTGAGGAAAAACAATCTCAGTGAAACTATTTAATTTTTACTTCCTTTTACGATCAATGAGGTATTGGATTCACCCCAAAAATTCGAAATTGAGTTTTTAACAGATCTTCATGTTTTAGAGTCCTCTGAACCCAAAAAAATATGTTTTTGTTTATTGGTCTGTCTGTCTATGTGTCTGTCCGTCCGTCTGTTTGTCTGTCTGTGAACAGAACATCTCAAAAACAAAAAGAGGTATGGCGTTGATACTTCATATATAAGTTTTTTGTACTAGGTAGATGCGACAGCAAGCTTTTTAAGAAAATCGCATAACCGGAAGTATGGTGTTTACTCTTGTGATTTTGCAGTTTTTTCGATTTTTTCAAAACGGCTTTAACGATTTTTTTTTCAAACTATACATTTTAATTGAATTTTTAAAGTGTATTGATGTGAGATGGGGATTTTCCAGTTGAATACCTCTAAAATGGGTTGCTTTTGTTTTTCCCTATTTTTTTATTAACTCCTATTTTAAATAGAACACCCGGTATTTATCTCTTGAACTAACGCTCTATTTTGTACGGCTTCTATAGAATTTGTAATTTTTGAAAATTTTTGACAAATGCTTAAAAATGAAAAATGAAATATTTGGCTAATTATAAGATCGCTGTAAAAGGCAGTTGTGTGCGTGTATCACACCAGATCTTTTGAATTAATATCTGGAAGTTTTTACTCTCACAAACCTCTGGTGGCTTGAGTTATTTTTTATTATTTCAATATTTGGTTAATGACTTTATTTGGATTTGATGAAAATTGCACTATTTTATAATTTATTTTTATTTCCACTGGAAGCATATTATATAGTATTTTAAAACCGATGTATGTTACAAACGTCTCATCAAGTGTACGTGTAATTTGTGGTAGTTGAATATCCGACGGGTAGCAGATCTGATATTATTATTATGTTCTACAAAAAAGAGTTTTACTTTTGAGTATAAAAATACAATAATTTTTTTAATATAACGTATAACAAATTGGAAGAGTAGCATCTCGTTTTCTCCAAAATGATTCTTTATTATAAGTTTATGTACAATTCCCAAAGATATAATATTTATGCTATAAATTCCACTACAGACTAATACGACATAGTGTAAAACAAGGTCTCCGGGAACGTGGTATATTGTTTCAAGAATATTTTACTAGAAAGGATGTACTTATAATATAAAATTTTATTGCCCAATCTTTATTACCGAGCATCGTATACGTTCGTCCCATTTCGGGTAAGAATAAAAAATAACTCCCAGATAGTTTATTTATTCAGCTAAATTAATAGATGTTGGACAATTGCAATTTGCATCTATTTAACCAGTTTCATTGTGAAGAAATAATTTATTGATAGCTGGCTGTTCTATGTTATGTATTGAAACGCAGGGGAACTTTGTGTTTATCAGATTCACTGTGAGTAGGTAATGACAGAACCAGATTTGTATTCTTCATTATCTAATGAATAGACATAATAGTTCAAAGATCATAAACTATAACAATTTTCCAACTACGAGTTTCTGTGGTTACTATATAGGCACTGAATGCATTTTATAGGGTGTGTTTAAAAAAAAACTCATTTGCAGCATGCCATGATCAAATCAAAGTTTGCCATAATTTAATAAATATCCATTGAAGCAAATTCACTAACATAAGTCAGAGAGAACTAAAGTACATCTTGATCTTGAACTATTTTCTTAAAAATATACAAAACACTTAAAAACAATTTTTATTGACTGTTATGGTTAATACGCTAATTATATTATTAGAATAGTCTATTCAGCGCCACATGTGCCGGCAATCGCCGCTTATCACTTGCAAGCTAGCATAGCATAGATTAGATAGCTTTTAGCTTCCTACTTGCATGATTTGTATGAATCAGTCTTAAGGTGGCCTGCATATAGTAAAGAAGCCTTAAGCTCCCATGTTTGTAATACTTCATGGTTAAATAAAAGCTTTTTAAAAATTCGTTTCGTTGAGTACCAAACGAAACTGGCGCAGTCTTGTGGATTCGTGGAGGAATTTGGGCATTTCAAAAATTAAATACCCCAAATTCCGCGTATTCTAATACTTTGCCGCGATTACCAACGTTCCGGAGATCCTGAAGCGAAACCATCGAAGGGACAAGCATCGCCCTGAGGCAAGCCGAAGATCGACCAACCCCCTGGGACCCGCAAAGCCGTAAGGTCGAAACAACCCCTGCTGAGCAGCGAAGTCTTCGACGGGACAAGCATCGCCCCGGTAAGCATCGCCGCTAGCAGAACATCCTGATCATCGAGATCACCAGTCCATCGAGGACGCCTGGTTATTGAAACCACCTGGTTATTGAAACCGCCTCCGATCCTAAGAGATCAAGACCAAAGGAATGAAGTAAGAATATTCCAATTATTAATTTCTGTAACTTTACTTGCTACATGCTAGAAGTAAAGAATAAAATCAAGTGAATTTAAACAACAATTTTAAATCATATTAACATAGTTTTTAGAATTTTAATTTTAAGATCAGGCAGGTGCCATATGAGATGAAGGTCTGGTGTGTGCGATAGGTACACTTAATCTTACCAGCTGACTTCGTACCTGTGCGTAGGGTTCCTACCCCTGAGTTAGGCTTATTTTTAAGTACTAACATAAAATAAAACCATAATAAAATTTGTGCCATTTCGATTCTTTGAATATTTGAATATTAATGTCAAGGGATAGATCAAGATCACCCCGAGACAGAAACCCTTCACAACCTAGATTATTGTTTTTGAATAATAACATAATTAGTAATATGGCAAACCCAGTAGTATTTCCCCCTCATTTTAGCGTATCATTGCTTAATGAAATCCCAACTTATAACGGAAATCCAGCGACACTCTCTGAATTTATACGATCAACAGAGGTAATAACTACTCAATTTTGTACTAATGAACCGAACGATTATATTAACAAATTAATAATCTCTTCAATCAGAAACAAGCTTAAAGGTCAAGCCCTAGAAGTCATTACCGGATATCATTACGATACTTGGAATGAACTAAAAACAGTGCTTATCGAAAATTTTGGAGACCAGAGATCCGAACTAAATTTACTTATAGATTTGACAAAACTAAAACAAAATAAAGATAGCCCTATTGAATTTTTTAATAAAGTCAGAACACATTTAGCTATATATAATTCGAAAGTTTCATTAGGTGACGAAGAACAAGCGATAAAAGATCATAAATTAGAAACTAATAAAGCCTTAGCTTTACGAACATTCATAAGCGGACTAAATGAGAACTTAGGTAGTTTCATTAGAAGTCGAAACCCCAAAACTTTAGAAGAAGCTCTTACAATGATCAAGGAAGAATTAGACATTAGGTACTCTCAAACCCAAAATAATAGACAATTTTTAAATTTAAATCAAAAATCTTCAAAGCCTATAACACAAAATCATAATCCAGCTACACAAAGCTATAATCCGAATTACTTTAACCAAAATTCTCAAGCCCAAAATTTATATACACCCAGATTCAATAATTTTACACCTAATACAATGAGACCGCAATACAGACAACCGCAGTTCAATCCATCGCAGTTCAAACAATCACAGTTCAATCCTAACAGAAATTTTAATCAAACAAGAAATTTTCAAAACCCCCAAAATAATGTTTTTGCACCAAAACCACATTTTAAACCCTCTTTTCGACCAGAACCCATGGAAGTTAGCACAATAAAAAGAAGTGCTACGCAACAACTAACTAACCCGAATAAATTTCGTGCAAACTCCCAAAATATAATAAGACAGTCGAACCAACCTAGAAATTTTCATTCAGAAGAACTCTTCAATGAAAATGTCATGCCTCAACAATCAAGTTCAAATTTCCCCGAATATGAACAAAATCCCTATTACGAACCAGAAACCTTTGAAAATTGTGAAAACAATTTCAGTACACTAGATCCAACCACAGATTTTTTCTGTTTACCTGAAGGTGACTCTGATAACGAAGACCCCGACGAAACCGTAAATTTTCGTTAACAGCCTCGGAAGTCATAGAAAACTTTAACATCAGCCGAAAATCCAACCTTCCTTATATAATAATACCAACAACTGGAGACAAACTTATGATAGACACCGGCAGTTCTAAAACAATTATTTCCCCCAAATTTGCACAAACATACTTTCCAAATTTAATCTATCCATGCAATTTCGAAATAACCACATCACACGGAACTACTCGACATAACTTTGTAGCAGATTTACCTATTCCAAATCTTTTTAAAGAAGATGGTACTCACACATGTTACTTATTTGATTTTCATAATGAGTATGTAGGACTCATAGGTTCAGACCTACTTTCCAATTTACCGGCAACAATCGACTACAAGTGGATGCATATCCAGACAGAAAGCACCACTGTACCATTTTATTATAACCCTTCTAAAACCAAACAAGAAATTCAAAAAAGAAATGAATGTAATTTTTCCAAATTAAAAACCACTAAAAATTTATTAAAACAAATTATAATACCCCCACGAACAGAGCTATTTGTAACCCTTCCTGCAGTCGGAAGCAATGGTTCAAAATTAGCCCCAAAATTAAATCTTGATAACAATGTCATAATGCCCTCAGCAGTAGTCAAACTTCATAATAACTGGTTTAAAACTAGTCTTATAAATACCTCGAATGAAACAAAACAAATTCACATCTACAACCCTTTATTTTTAGAAGAATATGAAACAAATAACACCTCAATACAAATTAATAATATCAACGTCAATACTTCTGACTCCAATGTAAAAAAAATTTTAAATAAAAATTTAGAAGACAATCTGAGACTTAGCCATCTTAATGAAGAAGAAAAAACAGCTCTAAATAACTTATGCCATCAGTATAAGGATATTTTTTATTCCCCAGATATACCCCTATCCGCTACCAATTTAACGAAACATCATATCAGAACCAAAACTGACTCACCTATATTTACCAAAACCTATCGATATCCACATGTTCATAGGAATGAGGTAAAAGAACAAATTAATAAAATGTTGAAGGAAAAAATAATTGAGCCCTCAGAATCCCCGTACAATTTCCCCATTTGGGTAGTCCCCAAAAAAATGGACGCATCTGGCAAACAGAAATGGCGAATCGTAATCGATTACCGCAAACTGAATGAACAAACCATCGGAGACAAATATCCTCTCCCTCGCATTGAAACAGTGTTAGACAACCTTGGTAGAGCCACTTATTTTACAACCCTAGACCTCGCATCTGGTTTTCATCAGATAGAGATAGAAGAAAAAGATCGTGAGAAAACAGCTTTCTCTACAGAGGAAGGCCATTTCCAATTCCGGCGAATGCCCTTTGGTTTAAAGAACACCCTATCAACGTTCCAGAGAGCTATAAACAATGCCCTAATAGGTTTAACACCCCAACAATGTCTCGTTTACCTCGACGACATAATTATTTACTCAAACTCACTTCAAGACCATATAAACCGTTTAAAGAATGTTTTCAATAGATGCCCAGAATCTAATATTAAAATCCAACTCGATAAATCAGAATTTTTACACAAATCTGTTAAATATTTAGGACACATAATTACTCCGGACGGAATAAAACCGGATCCATCAAAAATTTCAGCCATCAAAAACTTTCCAGCCCCAAAGACAAGAACAGAAATAAAATCATTTCTAGGACTCTTTGGATACTATAGGAAATTCGTTAAAAACTTTGCTAAAATCACAAAATTCCTAACCGTATGTCTCAAAAAGGATAATAAGATTATACATACACCTGAATTTTTACAAAATTTCAACTATTGTAAACAACTCCTAACAAATGAACCCCTACTTCAATACCCCAATTTTGAAAAGACTTTTGAATTAACTACAGACGCATCTAAATACGCTTTAGGCGCTGTGCTATCACAAGAAGGTAAACCAATTTGCTATGCATCAAGAACTTTGAATGACGCAGAACAACGGTACACCACTATAGAACGAGAACTTTTAGCCATGGTTTGGGCGACCAAACAATTTAGACCATATCTATTTGGAACCAAATTTATAATGTACACTGATCACAGACCATTAGTCTGGTTAAAAAATTTGAAAGAACCAAATTCTAAACTAACACGCTGGGCGCTAAAGTTAGAAGAATTCGATTTTACAGTAAATTACTTGCCAGGAAAACTTAATAAAGTAGCCGACCGACGCCCTGTCGCGCATCCAAATTTACCCCATGTCCATTGAAATACCTGACAGACTAGATACACCTCAACCATTTGACGACAAACAAAGCGTCATGGCTAGTAGAGCCAGTACACCCGATATTGATGAAATATTTAGTACGCCTACTATCGTACCACCCGTAACAACAAAACCCCGTTGTAAAATAATTTCTAATGTATTAGTAAATCCAGCCTCGAAAACAATTCATCAAATTGAAGAACCAATAACAAATAACGAAAATGACAATAATTCCCTTGCCGACACTGTACATACACAACACTCATCTACCCCAGTAATTGACATAGCAGAGAAACCATTGCAACACTTTAAAAATCAAATTGAATTTATAAGCGCTAATTTACCGAGAAAAATTCAAATTACAAAATACGACGGCATCACACATTACTCAGTATTTGTTAACGACATGAACAAAGTAGATATGTTCAACAGATTGCTTATTGAACATTGTGAGCCAAACACACACTATCATTGTTATTTTTCTGACGACGCACTTTACTTAGACTTTTCAAATTTCTTAAAAGACATAATTAATCAAAACACACCTAAATTTCACCGCTGTACGACCCAAGTAACTTACATTATAAAACCAGAAGAACGACAAATTCAAATGCAAAATTATCATTTAGGAAAAACAAACCATCGAGGAATAACTGAAACAATCGAGCATATTAAACGTAAATATTATTGGAAAAGCATTAGTAGAGATATCACTGACTTTATCAATAATTGTCAAACTTGCAAAATGCAAAAATATAATAGAAATCCGACGAAACAGCCCTTACAACTCACACCCACTCAAAGCAGACCATTTCATACAATACACCTCGATATATTTCGAATTGGCAATAGAAGCTACTTAACCATAATTGATTCTTTCTCAAACACAAGCCTATTTTATTAAATCACATAATCTAACCGATGTCATCGAACAATTATTCAAATATATATGCACTTTCACAGCACCTGATACGATCGTTGCTGATGGAGAATTCAATAAACACATTTTCAAAGATTTTATAGCCATACACAAAATTCAGTTACACACAACAACCCCTCACCATCACCAGTCAAATTCGTTAGTTGAACGCTTACATTCAACCATTATTGAACATTACCGATTATTAACAAATATACCCGAACATCAAAAAATACAATATTGTATCTTGGCATACAATCACACTATACACTCCAATCTTAAACTAACACCATTCGAGATAGTATTTGGACACACGGAAAGCAAAAATCCCTTTGATATTGACTATACGAAATCGTACTATCACGATTATCTGTCAGAACATAAGACAAAAATGAAAAACTTATATAAAGCCCTACAGGACAAACAAACAGAAACTAAAGAAAAACGCAACTTGAAATTGAATCCAACCCGTAAAACTAAAACTTTTAGATTAGAAGATCAAGTATTCATAAAAACCAATTTTAGAAATAAAAAAGAACCAAAATTTTCTGGACCCTTTGTCGTTTCCCAAATTCTCGAACATGACGTTTACGAATTAACACCCGTCAACGACGGACCTAAAATCAAAAGGCATATTAATGAATTATTGCCTTTTACAGGTCAATCATCCTCACAATCCTGTGCGCCCTCACAATCCAATATGTGACCGGCGACGTAACTATCAAAAACCTCGAAGACAACCCCGGACTATATCCTTTAAATTTAGGTAACGCTATTCTAAAGGAAAGCGAATTTACGTTAATCAAAAATATAGATTATACACCCATGCTTATAAATTATGGCACACTTAGAAGTAACCTAATCAAAACTATTATGCTCCTTGAAGATTTAAACTTCCCCGCTGAACACAGGCATTTCAAGAAAATTGAAGACATTTTAATTAATCATAATAATATTCTATTAATTATAAAACAATATTTAGAAAAAGCTGACAGACTCCTTAATCAACTATTTCCTGAAATGGAACACAAAATTAAGAAACGTGGACTCATTGACGGCCTAGGATCAGTTATTAAATTTTTAACCGGAAATCTTGATGTAAATGATGGAATTAGATATGAAACAGCAATTGCTAAATTACAAAAAAGTAATGAAGTACACAAAGATATTTTATTGGAACAAACTAAAGTCTTAAACGACACAATTTCGGCAGTAAACGATCTAGCGA
Source organism: Agriotes lineatus (assembly GCA_940337035.1). Taxonomy (NCBI): domain Eukaryota; kingdom Metazoa; phylum Arthropoda; class Insecta; order Coleoptera; family Elateridae; genus Agriotes; species Agriotes lineatus. The sequence continues at coordinate 5,520,562 of OW679196.1, read as the reverse complement.
AAAATCAGTTATTACTAAGTGACAAAAATAATAGAATCATTTTAGAAAACGATGAAATACAAAATACCATTGCCTCATATACTGTAAGAACAATTTTAATGGAAGCAATTCAGTCCTTACAATTATTTATAAACATATTTGCAGAGTTAGAAAACGCGCTAACTTTTGCCCAACACCAGCAGATGCACATGTCACTAATTGACAATAACGATTTGATTCAAAATCTAAATGAAATTTCTAATTATCTTAACGATATATCAGAAAAAACATTAACTATTCCTTATCCCGCAGACTTTAAATATTTGCACTTGTATGAATCAATTATAATTACTAAAGTATACCAGATTAATAATAAAATCACATTTATTTTCGAAGTCCCACTAACCTCTAAACCTAATAGATATCAGATGATACAACTGATACCTTTTCCAATATTTATTAAAAATCAACAATTTCGCATGATCATACCAACTTACAATACTTTGTTATTTAACGTTAAAACCAGTATCCCCATAGAAATTGATCACTGCAAGTTAGTAACTTCAGATACTTACTTTTGCAACCAAAATAACCACTTTGAAATTCCTAACGAAAAATTATGTGAAACGCAACTGCTTTCATTTAACAATAATCAAACGTGTACTCCATATTTATTCGATCTTACAGACATTAAAATATCACAAATTAATCCAGCCACATGGTTAATAACTTCACCCTCTAAGGCTATATTAGATATTAAATGTAACAATCAAAATTTTAGAAAGGAATTGCTTGGCTCCAAAATTATGCATTTAACCCCGGATTGCATTGTTCTCGTAAATCACGAACATATGTTATTCACAGCCAAAATTATTTCAAATAAAGTTGTCGATCTGAAAATTCCAAGTATCGACAAGATAACAATTTCCAAATCAAAGCATATCAATATTTCAAAAATCGATTTGATTCCTATCAACACCCAAAAGTTAACTAGAGATCAAATAAAATTAAATGACCAAAAACTCGCGCTAAGACCTGTTGATCATATTAATTCGAATCCCTTAAGTGTGTCATCAATTATTCTTACCATAATAATTATATTGCTAGCTATAAGTTTATTTTTATATATGTATGTTAAGCGCAACTCCTTAAAAATCAAACTTATTGATTTCCTAAATAAAGATTGTAACCATTCATAAATCACTCTAAAGAAACGTATTATTCCATTATGCATAAAATGTATCGTTTTAAATTGTATTAAATGTAAAAGTTTGATTGTAAGCTGTAATAACGCTTTGAAAACGTTATCACAGACTTTAAGAAGGGAGGAATTATATTATTAGAATAGTCTATTCAGCGCCACATGTGCCGGCAATCGCCGCTTATCACTTGCAAGCTAGCATAGCATAGATTAGATAGCTTTTAGCTTCCTACTTGCATGATTTGTATGAATCAGTCTTAAGGTGGCCTGCATATAGTAAAGAAGCCTTAAGCTCCCATGTTTGTAATACTTCATGGTTAAATAAAAGCTTTTTAAAAATTCGTTTCGTTGAGTACCAAACGAAACTCGCTCGTTGTTGTGTAAATGCCATCTTCGGTTTTACTTGATACAAGTAAACCTAGTGCAGTGTAAACTTTTGCCTATCATAGTGACAAATGTTTTCATAAACAAAATGCAATCTGACATTCACCTACAGACTTAAGTTAAGACATAACTAAATTTTTTATCTTTATTTCCAAGGCCTACCCTAAATGAGTTTTTGTTTAACACGATATTATGTATCTAGGTACACATTAACGAATCATTATTTTACTCTGTGTATGAACATTATTGAAAAATTAATTTAATGTACTGGAGCATATACAGGGTGTCTCAAAATTGACGTCCGTGCTTCTGGGATTTAATTCAGGGGGCTAAAATAAATCGAAAATAAAGAGTGGAAAATTTTCCGATTGTCATTTGTTATCCAGTTATTGATGAAAATGTAAATAATAGCTTCTATCGCCCAGTCGCTCCAATTTGTTGTGTAACATAATTCAATAAGGTGGCTATGGCGATGTTTAAAATTTATTAATCGTTCTGTCGTATTGATAAGTATTTCCTTCGTTTTTGTGTGCTTACCTGTTGTGAATCCTGAAGATGTCGTAGCTCGTATTCACGCTGCTGTGGCGTCAATAGACGAAAATATGCTACAGAGCGTTCGTACTTCAATGATAAATCGTACGAATGTTTGGCTTGAAGCAGGGGGCAACCTAACACATTTTGTGACAACAGATGTGTAAAATAACTTGTTTTCAAATATTATTCGTTTTTAATAAAGTTTAAAGTTTATATCTTAAATTTTTGTTTTTAATTGATAACTCGACAAACGGAAAATTTTCCAGTCTTTATTTTCGAGTTCTTTTAGCTCCCTGAATTAAATCCCAGAAGCACAGGCGTCAATTTTGAGACACCCTGTATATTCTAGGTTAACAGCTTTAACATTAATATTAATTAATTGGATATTACCGAATGGGATTTTGACTACCATTTTTATGCGAGCAGAATGCTACACAATGATTTGGTGAAGCATCAGTATATTTTCACATTATTCTGTTTCAATTGAGATTTTCATCAGTCATGAAAATAAGAGAATATGTTTAATAAATTAGATATTAATCCTGTTTTTAGTGTCCAATAATTTGACACTAAAATATTTATTTCTTGAAATTACTTAATCGAAGCAATACAGGAATGAAAGCAAACAATATAAGTTGTTCTATTGTTTAAATTGAATTATTAATCTTTAATTTAAAAAGTAATTTATATAAGCCTATAAGCATTGGTTCTGCTGAAGTTTTAAGCATTTGCGTGGTATTAAAAATAATAAGTATTATATATAGTTATTTGTAAGTTCTAACGATATCATTTAATAATATCTTTAATAAAAATCTTTTAATTTTATTTATTTTGCATTGGTTATTCCAAGTTATACAGGGTTACGCAAAAGGTACTGGTAGTTTTGAATGGGCAGTAGTAAAAAACTATTCAATATTTTCAAATAACAAATACAGAAACAAGAAAGCTTGGAATATACAATTTAATATAAACCACTTAGTTTTTAAAAATAACTCGCTGTAACTGGCCTGCTCTGCAAGGAACGCATTCTTCTAATCATCTAACGAAATTTTGCATTAGTCGTTGTAGTAACTGCTGATCCATGGCTCTTACTTCTTCCGTAATGCGAGTTTTTCGACTTTCAAGTATTTCAGGGGATCTACTTTGAAATACCTACCTTAAATTTAAGGTTACCCCATAAGAATGAGTCTGTTACAGTTAAATCAGACGAACGTGCTGCAAAAGAGCTATCACCAGGTCTTGAAATTAGACGTCCTGGAAACATTTCTCCGAAAATCTGCATAGATTGTCTTGCAGTATGCGGCGTGGCACCATCTTGTTGAAATTATGTATTTTCTATACCAAGTCCTCCAATTTCATTAATTAGAAAATTTTCCTGCAGGTTGAAATAATGTTCAAAATTAACTGTAAAAGTCTGATGATCTGTGAAAAAAAATAAGACCCGATAATTCCTGAAACAGACACTCCAGAGAACGTGTCATAGCACTTAAAATTGCACACTTTAACGAAGATAATGACGTACCAATGTCGTTTGTTAGTCGCATGGTTTTTTGTTTTTCGGTCTACTAAAGCCACCAGTACCTATTGCATAACGCTGTATATAATTATGTAACATATCCAATGCATTTGTATAAATATGAAAATTAAGACATATTTAAGATTAAAACAGCAGAATACTACACTTCTTTTTAGTTTTATACTATTACTTCAACTTATACCAACGCAATTCATTATTTTTTTTTCCTTTCAGGTAAGGACACCCCACAATTTATTAGTACAACAAATTCGTAAAGCGAAGCTGAGATAAGGTAGGTGTGATGTTCAATTAGTTTAGTGGTGTGAAGTGTATTCATTTTCTAAAATCATTTCAACTCTGGCACTTATATTTTTTTGTATGGTTTCATTGTACAGGGTGACTCAAAATTCGTTTTTAGGGCTCAAAACAAGAAAAACTGTTAGTATGGTCATATATCCGACCTTGTTCTGAAATGGGATAAGGTAGTTTGGATATTTTTCAATTTCTATTAATAATCTAGTTGCCACGAGCAGCTAGTGTGGGTTTAAGCAAACAGATATACCGGTAGTAGCAGTAACAAGATGCTTTAATAATAGCTACAATATATAACAGTGCACTATTAGCATGTCAATAAAATATGTCTGCTGCTCTATACGCACAGGTAAAACTAAAATTGTAATAACACAAATAATACAAGAAGGTTGTGTTGCGTCAACCAAAAAAAAAAAAAATAACAACTTGGTCGCAATGCAAACACCCAGCAAGATGCATTAAACAAGCCGAAAAGCTACGTTTGATGCTAACTTAAATTTGAAACAACAAAGGTTAATTAAAACTTACTGCTAAAAGTTGTAGCAACACAAGCATGATCTACGCGAAAAACTTATCTAAATGATAACAGCGCGCTTGTATTTAAGACCTCCAATTGTATGTTACGCAATTCGCAGAATAATGTTCAAATAAAACAAATCTGCTGGCATATAAAAAAAAAACAAGGATGTGTTAGTACGTACACTAATACAAGGCATAAAAGGCGTTTAGGTCCAACACAGCTCGGCGTCATCGACGTGTTTGCGGCCGTTTCGGAGAATTGAGGAATCCGTCATAGCTGGATATAAAGATCCTGCCCCAAACTGGAATATGTTTGGCATTCAAGCGAAATCCAAAGTCCAAGAATCGCACAATTTCCGCTACAATCTAGAGTATAAAATAATGATACAAAAAATGTGTACACAAAATTAATAAATTTAAAAATTCTAAATAAATGTGAATCGCTTTAGCCGATGACCGTCCAGTTCCTCAGCAATTGCTGCACATTGCTATGATACTATGCACATCAGCCGGCTACTGTATCAGCTATCACTATTTTATAGTGTAGATTGTAGCGGAAATTGTGCAATTCTTGGACTTGGGATTTCGAGAACCTCTTCGTGACGAAGGCGTTTCCAAGCCCCTATCCAGATGTTGGCTCGCTTTTCGAGCTACGTCGTCAACTTTGCACTAATATACTTCCTGGACAAAATTTTTTTAGCATGTCTAATTCAAGCGCTAAGGAGCTCAGATCACAGATATGGCGAGACAATTTCCGAAGCTGATAATTCCGGTGAAGGAGCCAGCGATAACTGTTCCGATCCAGTTGCTTTCTACAAAGGTCAAGATTCTCAAACGGAGCGCTCTTTTTCACTAGATAAGTGCGTTTCATCAGATAGGAAGAGCGCCTGAATAGCGATAATTAATGACTGTCGTATAGAACATTTAAATTTAAATTTTCACATATAATCTCACAAAAGCATTAATTCCTTCCGGAAATTTCTTTGAGTGCGTTCCAACAAGGTCGTCTTAATTTGCCTGAGCGGGAAGCAAGGGCAAAATTAGGACGTTGTTGTAATGCACGAAAAATAATTTCCGGATATGAATTAATGCTCGAATGCAGATTCGGTAGGAAAATCGTAACGACACAAACCCTAAAAAGAAATTATGTCTACCTACAAAAAAATTAAAAGAAATTTAGTTCTTGTCTTGGTTATTGCTCGTGAACTAATTTTTCTATTAGTCATTAATGAGTGTCGTACGATTTTCACTAACATTAACTGCTTATTTAAGGACGTAAATAAATTTAATCATTGATCATCGGTCTATGCCAAATCTATCTGGGAGTATTTAGATGTCAACAGGTAGCTAGTATAATAGGCGAAACATTGATTTGAACTTGTGTTATCATAACAAATCCAACCGTTGGCTATTCTCTGAAGAAAATAAGCAAACTTGTGACTATCTGGATACAATTGCCGGCCGAAACTAGCTCAAAGGAGACCACGTGTACAGTTCATTAAAATGCACGGATAAAATGGCGCTAACGAATTTTTATCAAGTAACGACAAGTATATCCAGGCATTTAAAGAAAATTCCTAAACTCTAGTAGCACAAACTATTTTGAAAAAGTAGCTCAACTGAAGTACAGGTAGCAGTAACAAATAAATAACGCCAGAATGCGAATATCACAGTATATAGTCATAAATTCATATACCGTGTGTCCATAGGAGGATGCACCATAGGGATAACCAAATAGAATAGAAAGATCGGCTAATGCTGTGATCGCCGGCACGCTAAAACGTTGTTTTCTGGCTTCTGACTCGCCACTGTATGAAACAATATTGTTATAAATGGTACAAGAAAAGGGACGGTGGTCACAGCACTGGTTGATATTTATATTCTATTGGCATTATCTTATCTCTATGGTGCGTACTCCTGTGGACACACGGTATAACATTACAGGTCGACAAATTACGAGGCCCCTCACAAAAATGCATACAATCTAATATATACATCTTAATAGATACTTACAAGTTTACAATACAACGATGCACACATTAAAATCAGGCAATGGTTTGCAAGGCGATACGCTTAGTGTGCTTTCAGGTACCAAGCTTGCGGAGCGAAATGTATACTCCCAAGGTCACGTCGGCAATCCAATCATCAAAATGCCCGAACGGGACTCAAAGCGGCAGGTCACTGGTCGCCAGTAAATCACCATACAAAGAAAAAACTTTTAACCTGTAAATGTGTTCCGGAGTCGAGTCCCTTCCTGCGCTGTAAGGAGTGCAGCGGACCGCGACTTAACAAATATAGACGGGTCAAGACTATGCTTCCGGAAGACCTCCGCATCCAGATGCCACGAAAGCTAAACCTTAGCAAACTGCTCTAATACTCCTCACTGACTGCTATAAGGGGAAAATAGTCCACGATAGAACACATGTGATTAAATACAGCGAGAAGAAGGCTTCCTACTTACCCCGAGTGTTCTCGGCACGTGCGAAAAAGTAAACCAGCAGCGTAAAATCTGCTGACAATGGCGTGGGAACGAATCGTCCCTAAATTATGTTCAGGAAAACAGATCCGCCGAAATGGCGCGTAAAACCATTACACAAAATTAAACTGTTTACCCAAACATTCACTGAACACTTTAACTGACATTTAGACTGGCTTCATGTTGCTAACGAAGGCAAGGCGAAAAAACACCAAGCTAATAATCGCGACCGTTTACTTTCTGGGCTGCAAGCAAAAATTAGGCATGGCACAAGCGCTCGAAATATGAAATCAGTCCTATATATAATACATCGGAATCGAATAGATGCGCAACTGAGGCGTAGCAATATGGAAAAAGTACTACAGACATCGAAGTCAAATAGATGCGCAATTAAACCGTAACACGTTTCTATTCTAAATTTCAAACTTTTTGATGTCACTGCCACTGTTTTTAAATCTACATTAGTAAAAATTTACAAGTTATGATTCTCTCACATTTTGATTTTGATTTGATTGAAATTGTAATTTGATTTTGAATCTGACTTTAATTTAAATTGATAGCAGTCAATTTGAATTTGAATTTATTTCTCTTTTTAATAGGTACATTAAGAAAACTGTAATTAAGTTTCATACCTGCTGTTTTCTTATTTTAATAAATAAATAAATAGTTGCAATTTCTTAATTCATATTAATCAGTGTTTTTGCAGTTAAATACATTTTATATTCATGAACATCCAAATGCACGTGCAGATTTTGAGCAGTTCGTATACACTAATATAAAAAAAAATAAAAAACATATCTGTCACACGTCACCTATCTCCATCAGTTTCTAGGTTTTTCTGATTTCATCCTAGGTATATATCCATACCAGATTGATTGCCTCTTTTCCATAATCTCCACTAGTTCTTACTATTTTACTTGTTCTCGTATTTGATCGTTTCTTACTCGTTTTTTACTACTGCTACCTTAAATATTAAAAACACACAAAATTTTATTAAATTAAATCAAAAACAGAACATATTTACTTATGGAGTGCAATTAGCAAATAAAGCTGTATAGTGGAAGACTCTGACAAAGAATAATTAAAAGAATAAGTTAAGAGCAGCTTTCATTAAAAACACATCTCTCTGTAAAAGTTCTATAAACAAAACTTATTTCTGTTTCATATCATAAAATTTACTTGGATAGGCATCAGCATCTTAAGACAACTTAAGGTAGTTGATATTATTTTAAACGATGTCTGTTAAAAATGTGTATTCTATGGATTTTGTTCGAAAAGATGGATAGAAAGAAAATCTAAATTACAATTTAAAACTGTTATTCTACTGAATTTTTTTATTTCTATCTCTTGCTATCAATTTCTCAAATATACAAGTATATGGAAGTATGTATATTCTGTATTTGCATCCTAATAATTAATACTGAGTCGGTCATAAGTCGTGTTACTATTAAAAAGTTGAATAACTTTTGTATTTTTTCTTGTTTTGTTTTCTGGTTTTCAGAAATAAGTAAGTGACAGTTGGAAAAGTTACAATGGAGAAACTCAGCATTCAATTGGGCGCCACGTTCACCCGACTTAATTGCACACGATTTTTTTTCTTTAAAATAATTTAAATAATCTCTTCCCTGCAAGGCCAAATATAGACGTTGCCTACATGACACTCTTCCATAAATAGTCTAAAAAATTCTCCAATCTTAAGTTTTTATTCAGATCTTTGATTTATTTATTCTTAAAAGTTATTCAATTTTTCACATGTAACGCGACTTATGGCCCACCCAGTAGTAACTAACCTGTTCAGTTGCAGTTAACGTTGCGATTTGAGATATTTTATGTTAATCTACCAAATCTTTATTTTTAAAATTTGAAACGGGTCTTGGTACCCTTGTGTGCCTGTACTGTCTATTTTTCCATTCAGAAATATAGCCAATTTGTATTTTATATGTTTTTATTATAAATTAGATTTAGCGTTGTAACTAATTAGAAGTTTGTAAAGCCGCTCCTATATTGTGAACGAATTGCGAAGTTGATTTCGCGTGTACAGCGAGAAACGCACGTCCAAGCCTGCTCTCTGATGTGAGAATTTTCAACTCATATAGATATCACAAAGCAGAATTAGTAGCGGACCACAAAAGGTTATAAGCAAATATTCCTGCGACCCTAGAAAGTGTTTTTCGAAATAAATAAAAACAGCGAGAATCCTTCAGTATATAATTGCTGCATACCAGCAAACGTGCAGCAAACCCAGCGTTTACATTTTAAGTTGACGCATTATTCGCCGTGTATAAGGTAGGTAAGCATACAAATTTCCGGAGTAGTCCGATGCATCATTTTGGAGACTCAACTTCAGTAGTTCTTCAGGGGTTGCCAGCCAGCGGGAATTTCCAACATCATGCCATTCGAGGTTTGAATGTGTAACGTTTCGCACCCATTTTAAATGCTACTTAACAATAATCGAACATTATTGCATTTAAATATACGCTTTTAACAATTAGCGAATCTCCCAATACGCTTCAACCTGCGAAACCTCCGCTGTGCGCCAGCCTTGCGTAAATGCGTTTTCTAGGCATCCCCACCTCCTCGACCACGAAGATACTCGACGAGTCGAAGGCAGTGTTTAAAAACAGAATTCCCCGCAGTTTGGACCACCAGAAACCGACCTGAAGAATTCGAGCTAATAACTTGACTCCACCAGGTACCTGTTTGGATTCTAATAGAGATATTTCTGGAATAATCGGACTACATTTATTTGAATTTTCTTGTAAGCCGAAATATACGAGTTTTGTTCAGTACAGCTCTGGTTAATCGGATTGTACTGCCTGTACCGTTTGATATTTCATGAGGTTTGCTCTGACCGTTTGCCTGCGAATTAATCTTATATTTGGAACTATCGAAATAATTTTGATTCGCAGTGTGGACGTTTCTAGCAGTCCCACGAAACGGATTGACACTCAGCTGGAATATCGGCGATTGTCATTTGAGGTTATTTCACAGAAACAAAACTAGCCTATAAATATAGCGCCTACGAAAGTTGAAACGGCAATACTTCAAATCCTGTAAAGTATTATTAAAGCACCTGTCAGAGTGCAGTAAAATTTGTACGTATATCAGAGTGCGTTAGAGTAAACTTCGTTTGAGTTACATATTTGCAAATTACAAAATCAATCTCATATTTTATGTGTAAATAGTGAAAGATTGCCCAAAATCGATACTCACCCCGTAGTAGAATATTTTGTCACGATGTGCAAACGACCTTCGCACGCGTCGTGGCGTTGATAACGTTGAATTGAACTTGACCTGTGGTTAAACAACTCGTAGCTTCAATCAAGTCACTTTATAATTGAAATAAATTAGAATCCTCCTTCTGTTTACATCGACATTAGTTGACATTTTTAATTTTTATTTTGGTGTTACAGTTTTACCAACTTTACTCCGCAGGCGCGATTCTGCACACCAACCGTGTGAAGTTCGCTGGCATACATCGACGCACACAAGGTAGCCTACCGACACAGGGGACCAACCGTAGGATCAAATTGAATACAATATAACTTGTAGTTTATTTAACAAACAAATTTACCTTATCTTTATATGTGTAATTAGTAGGGCATTAATGTATCTATTATTAAGTCTTCTTAAGTCCTCAGTCGAGGTATAAGGAATCAGCACCCTGATCTAAGTAAGAGCGATCAACCAAAAAGGGGACATTTAATAATGCTACAGGCTTACTTTACCAAATTAAATAAGAACCAGAAATCATTGTAAATCCCAGCTAGCATTACAAATGAAACAATCAAGTGCGATTTCTAATATCTAAAGATAATCTGGTATCTACAGGAAATGTAGGCAATAAAGCGATTAGGAATCAAATGCTTTAAAATATTCTCATACAGTTATTAAAAAACTGTGCGTTTAAAAATTAAACTGTGCGTTGCTATGTAGAAACATGTTGCTATGCAGAAACGTACCACTTTTCTAAACGATTTTGTTTTGAGAAATACAGTACGTTTCACTACAGTACGTGAAAAATTATTATTCCTAACTATTTCCTTTCAAAATGCTGTAATTCGTGTTATAAATTTGGCCGTAATGACGTGTATTGTTGGTGGCACTGTCAGTGTATGTTAAAAACTTAACTGCTAGTCTCGAATTTGACATAGACATACACAGTGTATGTCAAATTGACGCAGGTTAAGGGCTTCGTTAAGTGATACCGGCCTACGCCATAAAAACGTACCTATCGGACACGTTGTTAACCTGGTGGATAGTTGCTGCTGAACTAGTATACTAAAAAATTAATTATTCAACGTGCTTCTGTTTCCGTAAAGTAATGTGAACAAGTAGTATAGATGCCGCACATATTTTATAATTGTACCTCACATTGGATACTTATGAGATAATATTAAGAACTGGTTTCTATTAAAAGTTTAGAGAATAATAAAAAAAGTATTGTTTATTAATCAAATATTGATGCAAAATACATCAAGGCATAATTTTGAGGTCCCTTGAAAATTAAAATTATAAATAAAAGTTGCATTCTGGATATTATAACTAAGCTTAAATAAGAAATTGTTATTTCTCGAATCTTACCTATATACATATGGTTTTAATTGAATTTAATGATAAATACCATATTAACTTAATACAAATAATGTACTGCTACGGATGAATTATGTTAATTGAGTATGAAAGTATTTTCTCTCATATCGTTTGGGTCATAGACAATGGCTGACTACATGAAACAAAAAAAAACGTACTATATTTACCTCAACAATCGTCGTACGTATAAACCTAAATATATATAATTTATATCATGATCAACAATAAGGTACACTCCACAGCCTGTTTTCTTTAAGAACATGCATTTTTAAGTTTGTTAATAAGCATTCGCTAAAAGCTCGTCCGTCGGGTTATGGAAGGCAACCGAGTATTCTCCATTAGTGCAGCTGACAGTGTTATCAAATTCCGAAATTCCATTCTCGTAGCTGTTCTCTGAGCGCCTCAGCACCTGCAGAATGCAGGCTTGGAAGTCCTTATCGTAGCGGTATAACAAACCTAGGTTAAGCATCGAACTGGAGAAGACGGCGCACGCGGAAATTATCGCAAGCAGCGGGTGAAAGATGCGCATGAAGTCGAGGAAAATTAGATTGAAGTAGGCCAGCAGCCAGGCCACGGTGAAAGCTGTGGTCAAGGTCAACATTAAGCTTGGGTATTCCACCGGTTTCTTCCTACACTTTTGAACACCCCTGGAACTTTGAAGCACTATAACCAGAAGCATCAGGGCGCAGAAGCCGAAGAACAACATAATCATAGATACGAAGTCGTAGAAATAGTGCGTCAGGCAGAAGGTCACGTATGTACTTCCCATTATTGCAGCAAAAACCCATACTGATCCCAGTACGAATTTATAGTACTTTCTGAATCTTTCGGAGGCTCTTGGGAAGTAAGCAGCAACGCACCAGTCTACTGTGACTATCATGACGCACAATAGAACTGTTGCATGCAAAATGGTTCCCAGTTGGAACAGGATGCAGAATAAATCGAAGGAGATTGCCATGTGATCAATGATGGAAATGATTCTGTACCCACTAGGTGTTACCAATAAGGAGCAAGCGTCCACAATCGCCCAATTTACTATGTAGAAGTTGGGTATTGTGCGCAACCTCTTAAAGTGCAAAATTGTATAAATTATCATTATATCCGAGCAAAATCCGACCAGGCAGAATATCACAAAAATTATTTCATGGGCTATATATTTCCTTGATTCTTCAGGAAGAATTTCTGTTGTATTGCTGGTAAAATTAACTATATCGTCGTAGTCCATGTTGAGTTGCTTGGAGTTTTTCTGACGTTGACGAGTCTAACACCTACAACAAAAGATGCTCTTATTATTTAACTTTTATTATCGTAGTGGTATAAACAACATTTCAAAAACAAAGAATAATTGTGTAATATGGACGTCTAGTATAAACCTAGGAGATTTAAAATTATTTGTTAAAATAAGAGATTCTTGAAAGATTCTGCTTATTAATGCAAAGAAAAAACAAATAACATAATAATGCAACAATAAGAAATGTACAAAAAGCTGGGACCACAAAGCTGTACTTCAATTAGCACAATATTCGCTGAAACGTACCTGCGACCGTTGTGAGAACTTTAAAGTGTTTTGTCGCTAGTCACGGGCATGTAATAGGAACGTGTTCATTACGTGCACGTGACCAAAATTGGGAATAATTTTTAGTGACCTTAACGTTTAAGCGACGTTCCTAGAACTTATCCGGTTACGTTCCAGTGACGTTGTAGTTATGTAGCGGCAACGTCAAGGCTTAGTAGCAGCGACTTTTACAAAGCTTTACTACCCCTTTAGATTGATGTTGCTTTCTTTGTCTTGCAACTTATATGGTGATACTTATGTTACCTTCTTCAATGATCCACTATCCATTTTTCAAGCTCAGAAACTAAATCGAATACTATCAAAATAATATTAGAGAACAAAAGTTCTGCACTTTTCCAATAGACTGAGTGACAAAATGAAGACAAATGTAAGTTTGTTGTCGAACATAATGATGACACGTCCAAATCAGGCCATGCGCCATTTAACGTTGCATTTTAAATTACAATATTGATTTTAAAATATTTAATATCATTGGATCAACATACAAGATGCTAAAAACTTTGTTTTATTGTTCTTTGAAACTTGAACCTAATTATTGTTTTAATTTATTCTCATGGCACAGAGACCAATATTGCATTTTTTTTAAAGGCATTATGACATAAAGGTTTACGCTTTTGAATAATGGCGTCCTAGGTTTTTCTCATAACCATAGCTTATTTCGGGAAAAATAACTTGTATGTCGCTTTCAATAATAAGTATAGCTTGGAGATAATTACTACTTGACGATAGTGTGACAAAAACTGCAAATATGTTACTTTAAAGTTATATTTACTTCAAAGTACTGAACGTAACTCTAGTGCCACTAAACTGCTTGTTCGAAGTTTCCATTACCACTACATGGCTCCACGTGGAACTTTTACCTCTTAATTTTTAATCTCTTGTTTTCTTCAGATAACCGCACTGTGTCGCACACATTGTTTATGTGTTATAATGAAATATATAAGAAAAGGCAGGCAAGCACTTATCAATAAAAGTGTATTCTAATATTAGACTTTGTGTCTCTATTTTTAAGGAATTATACATTACTTAAAAATTGTGTCGACTCAGGAAAAATATATATTTGGTATTGTTCTAATTCCTGATGGGAGATGGTACTTACAATACTCCTTCACCAATGTATTCATCAATAGATATAGTCCAAAAGATACTTTAAAGCAAGATAAAGGTGCATATTATTATTCAGCGTTCATTTATAGTTGATTCAGCAGAAACGAATTCTGGGTGTAGATGTACTGAGAAAAATGCTTTAAAAATTTTTGAGTGAAACTCTAAACGTAATTTTTATTCAATCCAATAAAGTCTCTAGAATCAACACGAAGATTAATCTTCCTTTTATTAATGTTGATAAATTAAAGATCCAAAACACTACAATTCTTAATTGAAATTTCTACAAGAATTGTGTTTAAATTCTTTTAGAATACTTTTAGATCATTGGTTTGAGTGTTTATTCAATTGTAATTTACAACTCGTTGATCTAAAATTGTTGGAAAAATTCGGAATGGAGTTATTTATATTCACTATAAAATATAAACAGGTTTCCATAAACATATTTTTCTCCATGTCTATCTAGTAAGTTACAGTTACTTTGACATATCCATTGCAGGTAAGTTGATTTTACTATTTGTTTACTGGTTGTCATGACATTAGAGAAGTAAGGTAAAACCTACTCTTTAAGGGAAGTAAGTGAATTACGTGTTATTACAGTAATTTTAGTTGTCTAAGAGAGACAACTGAAAAGCAATTGCTACTAAGCAGCCCAACACTAGGTGACTATTTACTTTGTTTGTAATAGATTAATTTTCTATCAATTAACATAAAATTATTAAGGGAAAATTATTCAAATTTTTGTTGGACATGGAGAAAAATATTATAAGCATACTCGGAAGTAACTATCTACAACCAGTCTCGAACTTTTCCAGCTCTCGCTCGCTCGAGCTGGCAAACTCGTTCTCGACTGGTAAAAGCTACTTACTTCCTTTGATGCTTAAATATCTATTACGGGGATGCTTACAACTTGAGGTAAATAACTTTGAATTTTTAGTATGTATGTATGTATGTATGCATGTACCTATGTATAATCTGTAACCTCATTTACCTTGCGGTGTAGAAGCTGGTGCTTTATGCGCTGGCATCTGGCGGTACAAATGCTCAACTTGCCCCGGATTTGGGATACAGAGTTGGAGCGCGCCTTTGGCGCTTGCGCAGCAACCATTGTGTGAGGTGTGTGTCTTGGTGATGTGTTGACCTTGTTACTCTATCTCGTAGGTTTGTGGTTCTGAGTAGAGAACAGTTAATTTGGTGCCCAACTGTGAATGGTCTCACTGAGCCCGATTCTAATCGCCAAGGATACGGAAAAATTCCGACACCAGCGGGATTCGAACCGAGGACTTGCTTAATGCAAGCCTGGCGCTTACCCATCTGCGCCATAAATTTTTAGTAAATTACAAAAAAAAAATATTTTAGAGACGTTTTTGGTTGTCAATTGATTTTCTTTGTGAAGTGCTTCTGATTTAATTTGAAGTAACACATAGCTGCTATTTTAATTTTTTGCAGTACGAATGCAGTCAGAATATACAAGACATTCTATGACCGACAGTAATAACTTATGCATAAGAAACAATGAGCCGATGCAGGAAAGAAACATGTGGCGAATATGAAGAAATGAAAAACTAAAAAACTGTACATCTAAAATAACATAGTAACTACAGTAGGAAATGTGCAAGTGAGGGGGTGGACAAGAAAATCACGAGATGAAGGCGAAACGAAGAAAGTTTTGGAGCAGTCAAAGCTCCTTCCAGGACCGTAACACCGTACATAGATTTTAATTTCTTCTTTTCTTGAAAAATTCAAAAGAAATCATTTACCTAAACTTTTTACTACCAAACTTGGTGAAGCTATTTATTAACAACTGTACATTTCTTAACAATTGCTCTTGATTATCGTCAAAGAAACGGTCTAGGCTCTTAAGGCCTCGTAATAAGAGTTACAAACTTGTGAATGGTATCTATTCTATATTAGTTTATGTTGCAGTTAAAGTTTTATGAGGATATTAAGCTTGATAAGCCATGAATGTGTGGGATTTACTGATTGAACGGGATAGTGCTTTAATAAATTCACTTAAAAATTGTAATAAGGTGCATATATGAATCAGGGTTCAATAGTTGATAAACTTAATTATTCCGTCTTAATTTAGAGACAATACCAAATATAATATTTAAAGCCCAAAGCGCTATATCACAGCGATCTCGATAAATTATAGAGGAGTCCTGTCTCGAAGGTGCAAAATGAAATTACTATTTTTGTGTTGATCCCCTGAAAATGTTTGAACAATTATTAATACCCGTTTTTAACACAGTTTAACACGTCGGTTTACTCTTTCGCCTCTATTAAATGCAAGCCTTTAAAAGACAATTTTCTCGTCATTCTGCCATCTGCGTAATAAATATGTCTGCCACCAATGCCTGATTTACATCAGGTATAACGTATTGTTAAACCTGCGGGGATGTTTCAAATCCACCCAGTATTCTGTTACTCGATTAGAGCAAGTCGACTATCAGTAATTTTCGATAGCGCTCGTGCAGCAGTAATTACTGACCAGCAGCGTGGTTTCAATTTTAAAAGTGACTGCTTTAGATAATGTATTAACACTAACGAATACTACTTTGTTATACACAAATGTAATTAAGATTATTATATATACTAAAAATGTGAGAAACAAATTAGTTCTTTTGCTTTTACCTCAAACTTTTTGACACTGTGCAAATCATTACCTAAACGCATTATAATAAATTTCATACTAAACCACTGGTACAGATTTGGCAGCATTAAGCCAATTTTATTACCTTCTCTTTTTAATGATCTAGAAAAGTTGCCAAAAACAATTTCCAGGGCATAAAATAGTGTTACAATAGTTAGGAACAGATTTTGCACGTAGTACACAATTGATTAAAATATACAAACTAAAATGTCTGTTAATATTCGCTTCTTCAGGAGTTAATTATCTACAGGTTGTTGCTGAAATAGAATGCAATATATGGGCTAAAGGCGAACTCATTGTAAAAGTGAAAGAAGTACCTTTAGACATATTTCTGAACATAAAATTATCAATTGCAAATCGTTTAATTCTTAATGTATGGCTAGAAACGGAATGATCACTTCATGATAAAAGCCAATATAAAACAAGTAAAGCAAATTAAAGAAATAAGAGCAATAAAGAAAAAATGTAATATGATGGAAAGAAAACAGTAAGTATAAGAAAAAATTATTCACGAGTATAAAAACCTGTTAGAGAGGTCAATAACCGATTTAAAATAAAACCACGGCAGTATAGACAAAAGCAGTGGGAGAATATCGAAAGGTCTATTTCCAACTAAAGCAGAATGATTACACAAGAAGTAAAAGAAAATACGCGCAATGACTGGTTTGAGAAGTGGAAAGAATCAAGAATTAGAATGATCAAAAATAATACCAACGGAAAAAAATAACTATGAAAACATTAGAAGAGAAGCAGAGAAAATAGTAATGAATGGGAAGCGCACACACACATAGAAGAAAAATTCAAGAAAATCGAAAGAATCGTTGTTGATAAAAAAAGCTGAACACCTTCATAACGAAGTTAGGCAACAGAATAAAGGATACCAACCGAAGTATTAAACAGATCGTCAAAATACTTTGAGGCAGTGCTGCCGGGTGGTGAAACTAAAACAGTTACAAAAATTAATGATAGAAAACAAGATGGTGGAATTGCGAAGAAAATAATAAAACCAATTTGGAAGAAATAGAAAGTAGTATAACAAAAGAATAAGACTGCGAAGAAAAAAAGATCATACAAAGAAGAAAAATCCCAGAAAGATGGCGAGAGGCTGTTCTAACATCCCTAATATTTTGCATAAACTTTAATTGCGAAGCCTAGATAAGTATGGGCTGGTAGAAGTAGTACAACGTTTAGAAAAACTCGCAAGAAGAAAAAGGTGAGAGATCAAGGTGCTGAAAACTAAGTACGTGCGAAGAAGGAAGTCTATAAAATAGATAAAGTACATTTGCAAACGTGAATATGTACTTTATTTACTTTATTTTAATCAAAACCGTGATGTATAAATTAAATTTTAAATACGACATAGACTTTCCTTGAATGTTTCTGCTTATTGTGGTATATTGGTATTTTAATTTGGTTCGGTATTAATCGTAGTGTTTGATCTCAAGTGAAGTTATGTAAACTGCAATTTTAGTTTACATTTCTTGAGAGCAAATGGCCACCTTACATGAAAATGCAGTGAATAAATTGAAAGTTTGGGAAAGGAAAGTACAAGGAAAGTACAACTTACGCAAGAAAACAGTGAACGAAACCAGGGACAGAAAAACACAGTAGATGGATCATTATAGATATCTGAATATTATACCAATCATAAAGTTTTATTGATTCTGCTGGTTAGGACAAACATCCAGACTACCAGAATCCTCAATAACAAGAAGGATGCTAAAACGAGACATCAATGGTAAGAGGAGGAGCGGCAGACCAAAGAAGAAATGGCTAGAAAATATAGATAAAGACCTATTTTAGTTAAACATCACGTACTGGGAAAGAGCGAAGACCGATAGGATGGAATGGAGAGAAACTGTAGACCACATCTTGGACCTTCATGATCTGTCGAGCTGATGTATGTACGTAAATATTTATTGTTATATGGTTTCTCTAAAGAAGTTTTCCTTCTTATATAAAGAGTTGATGTTTGTTTACTCAACGTACTTACTTATTTTATCTCACCTACCATTCGGTATTGATCTTTGCATACGATTTTTAATATATTATATTTCCAGGTTGCAGTAAAAATTAACTTATAAACAGCCCATTTCATAAAAGTAACTCTACTTCTTCATAAAAAAAGATATTTGCAACAACTTTGCGGGCATAACAGGTATATAATAAGCGGAAATAAAATTACTTACATTAAAGGATCTGCAAAGGTTTTCTTCAGATATCGTTCTTTTCACCAGTCTTGCTGTACCTATAAAAAAACAAGTTTTCTATACAAACACATTATTATAGTAAAAGTTTGAAAAAAAAATTATATTCTAAAGCAAAGTGTACATTTCGAGGAAAATTATTATCGTTAGCCACGCAGCTGACGAAAATAATTAGTTACATTAAAGAAAATTGAGTTTATCTTGTGCAACATATTTCGGGATTGACAAATGAGTGACAGTAAGTTGATTTTATTGACATCAATTATCAGGCACTTTATAATTTGATAGAACAAGAAGGAACGCCATTTTCTACATTGGCTATATACTATAAAGTGTCTGGCAGAAGTTGGACCTTTAAATAACATGCTTGCGCCATACTAAAATACAGGGTGGTCCTGAAATAACATTTTTTAAATTAGGGACCCGATTAAGCTCGTCATAAAGATGAAAAAAGTTACAGTATACATTGGTCCAATTCTCAACCTTTACGTAGATAGAAGGAGATTAAACTTAGATTTGTTTCAAAATTAAAATTGGCAGACCATTTCTAGCAATAGAAGGCTCATTTACTAATGTTTTCTTTTAATGTTTGTGTATCTATGGCTTTAATAGGTTGAACTTAGCAACCCGTACAAATGGTTGTATTAGAAGTTTTCAACGCACAAGAATTTGTTTGCAAAAAATATGTACTAGAAAGCCTTAAAAGCTTTGACATTTTTTTCAATTTTTTCCTAACAGCAGCAGTTTTTTTCATAAAAAGATGTATTGTTGTTTGCTAATTTTGAACCACTTAAAGTCATACATCGTAAAAATTATCGTTTTTGGTAGAAAAGGTTTGGCAATTTTCATTCAAATATCTTTCTCCAGTTTTCCTCATCCTTATGGTGAGCCAAATCCAATGCTTGATTTTCAGAATTGTAATTGCATCAGGTTTATTCACCATTTTATATTTCTTCATCTGACATTTTAAAATGTAGATCCTATTCTATTATTGAACCTATTGCCAATGTCTACAATATTATCAGATATTAGAGAAAGGTAAGATGCTGATTTGATGTATTAGTTATTGGTTAGCCAATAACTATTTAAACTGAATAAAAAATTCTGGGTATTTTAGAGTTATTGATTATAATATTAAATGAATAGCTTAAACTGTCTTTTAATTTAATCTTAAACATAGAAGCATTTGTATTATGTGAAATTATTACCGTAGCTTGACCTTAACTAACATGGCAGAAATACTACTAAACTTGCCGGCAAGAGGCAAATCTCTTGTCCTGTATGAAAATTGCTTTAAAGTTTTTTTATCTATACATATATAGATGGCTCTATGCGCAGTGCAGTGTATTCATCGATCAAGTAGGGACCTATCGATATACTAAAATCAGTTCTGTTCACAATAATAAGAGTGCTATATATTATTTGTCTTTGACAACAATCTATTCGCAAGAAAAGTTAGGGTCAGATTTGTTCTTGCCAATTTATGAGATATACTAAAACGTGTAGTGTAGTTATCAGGATATCGCTGGCTAGTCTATGTAAGAGACGTCTGACGGAAAATAAACTTGTTGATATTGCTAAAGATATCAGAAACTAGATGCAGATGAGCGTTTTTCGGAGATGGATTCCCTTGACCAAAATGTGCTTGATATAGCATGTAGAAGAACTGGGCGTTATCATGAAGTAATATGGTTTGGTGTCATAAATACCGATGTGTCTATAGTTTACCAAGAAAAGGCGAAGAAAACAGTGACAACAAACGTAGTGTCTTCATTACTGTGTTCGCGGGGACTCTAGGAATTACAAAAATCGTACGCTCCCCGGCTACCACGCTAACACCTGTGGTAGTCGTTAACTCCTAACAAGGGAACTCTTTCTCAATTTCGACGGGCAAAGCTAGCCACCTAACCGACTTACGAGTTAAGAGGGCTCATAGAACCACAAACTTGTGGAATAAACAGGTCACTGGCCTAACGTAAGAAGAAGATGCTTACAAAAAAATCCAATAAAACCATTCCATGTTTAGGACTGCAAGTAGTAGTTGGAAGCTCAACGAGACCGTGGCTGTTAAATATAATATACAATCTATTTCTTACCGGTATACAATTCTGTAGATGTGTTCGATTAAGAGCTTTATGGGGGCTTGCTTATTTAGCAGGAGGTTTTTAATAAAAACAGTGAAGGCCTACAATGTGTTTATGTAAGAAACGGCCTAAAAGAAGTTTGTTGCCTTTCCAGGTAACTGCAGATTCGGAGTGTACCTAAAAACTAAACCTGACAGGTACAAAATAAGGATTATTTCTTGTACACTAGCAAGAATACACATAAAACCAATCCAGAAACACGATTGATTCCCACTTCAGTTGTATTTTCTTTGACTACACCAATAGCCAATTCTAATATTAAGAATATAATGTCAAATAATTCTGTTATATCTGTAGTTGGTAGAAGAACTAGAAACATAAATTGACGGAAAAAAATAAACAGAAAATTCCTCCTCAGCCTATACAGCCTAAGGATAGACCTTGCAGCTATTCTTTTTTGGATTTACAAAATACAAAACCTTAGTTTCTTATGTATCCAACAAAAATGTTTGAAGTTTCGTTTGCTTCCACCAGCTCATACAGATACTCGATACAGTGTAAATGAAGAACATGAAATGACAGAATTTTTCAATACAACCACAGAAAAGTGAATTGTCTTGACCAAAACTGGATTTACAAGAACTGGACGTGGACGTGAAGCAATATGTTTGCATATCATAAATATAGCTGTGTCTATATTTATAACAGTGTGCCAAGTAATGACAATATGCAAAGAAAGACCCTTCTAACATTGTTAGATCGAGATCTTATTCGGAAACATTATTTGCTACGTTTGGAAGAACAATTCTCCTGACCTAGGAAATTGCATGACATTATTTCCAGAATTCATTATTTGTTGCGCTGTTCTCGTGCCGCTTTATTTAGCTCACCGTATGGCGATTCGGCAAAGTGCTTAGATGCTTAAGTTACAAAATTTCGCAAGCCGGATTCGGAGTTGCATTTATTGCTGCACTTGCAAAATCAAGCTAAACTGCACAGAGTTGGTCCACACTTTTTACTATACTAGATTACAAAGTTTAAGCCTAATTAACAATAAAGAGGCATGCAAATACAAATTGGCTATGAATGTAAACATAAAAGCAAACCTTACAGACAAGGGAGCCAGATTGACGTTGCACGTGTAACTTATGATCGATGTAATTTAATTGAAATCGCCATAGTTATAGCGTCATAATAAGGTGGTGTTGGATAAACTAATTAAAACGCTTATTTGAGAAAACTATAACACATCCTTTAAACTGTTGTTATTAGTGACATATATGAACTAGGGTATGATCAAACATTATTTTCATCTAGTATGGCCAAAGAAGATTATGCTAAAAAACTGTTTGATAAGCACCCGCAGAGGTTAAAAAAGTTTCAACATAAAAAATTGAAGAGAGCAGTTACAAATTAAATTTGGCACAGTCGTGCTTTAAATGCCATCTTTTTAATAGTTCAACTATTTAGTGCACTAACTAGTTTATATAATAGAAGAAATATATTTTTCCTCTAAAGCATTTTGCTGATTCTATAGTTTAATTTAAGGCTCACATTTGTAGTCATACAAAATATCGCTTAAATTGATACTACATTGTGGCATACACGACTCTAGTGTGACACGTTTATAATTTAGATGCATATGTTTCATCCCTCTTCGGTAATTAGGGAAATATAGTGTTTTGTGCATATTTAATAACTAACTCAATATTGTCATAACAACCCACAAAATATTAAAAATTAGAAAACGTCAAAGAAGTAGCGCCCAAATTTATACGTGCAAAGAATTATAGTAACATTTGATAGAAATATTTGTCATCCGTGTTGCTACATAGTAAGTTTTTATTCATGCTCTACATTCTGTAATTTCTTTATGAAAGGTACTTTTTTAAATACATTTGTTAAATAGAAATATACCTACAGCAAATCTGAGCGAGTATGTTTCATTTTATAATAAGAGTCGATTAATTATGATAAAAAAGCAACAGAAAGTAACATGTAGGAGTTGTCATAATATGACAAAATAATTAAATGTGTAGGTGCATATTAAGAGAGAAACAAAGTTTTCAATATTTTATGTTTCATAAATTTTACAAGTATACTTTAATTTTTCCGGTATCTACATATTTGTATATTTAAAATCACCTTAACGAATTTTTCAGCTTCATTTAAGTCGAAAAACGTAATTTGTAAATAACTTACTGAGCACTACTGTTTTTTTTAATTGAAATTCAGAAAAATTATCCAAAAGTTGGAAAACTTCCGTCAGTAGGATCAGGAGAATTACATGACATTATAGTCGAATCTAGTTAATCATGTTCAGCGAATAATATTCAGTTTCGTAGAAAATCACTTCTATAATTCTGTTAAAAATTAGTTTATTAATTTAAATACTAATTGTGCTAGTAAGTTTGTCACTCTGTTTATGGCCGAAGAGTTGATTAAAACGTTGACCTTTAGTCATTGAGATACTTAAGATACTAAGTATGAACTAGTAATAATTTATTGACGTGCTTTGATCATATTTTTAAAAAATACGAAACTTAGATATGCCATTGAAATCCTATTAGATCATCTGATAGTAATAAATAACTTTAATTCTAACTTGAATTTGGGATCAAACGGTTATCATATTCGCTTCTGGTTCAACACAAAACGCTGCGAGCAGCATGATGAAACTAATATTTGTTGTATTTTCCTTCAATTTAGAAAATTGAACGGATTAGACAATTGCCAGTGTGTCTAATACCTCCACCAATTCCTTAATATAGGATTTATAAGCCTTTTTTGTTATTAAATTTAGTTTCTTGATATCGTTAGTACTATTAAGTCGTGTTAAGAAAATAGCAATTGATGAAGTTTTAAAGGATTCATGTATGAATCTGTTGCTTTGTTTCCAGCATAAATGTACTACGTAATAATTTTTAAAAAATAACGTATTTTCAGCTTCCTCATCTCGCCAGTCACTTACCAGGTGTATTTGCAGAATCAAATAGTTCAAAAAACTAAAGAAAAATCCAGAGCCGCGAAGCACTTGTTGCACCCATTCGTCGAATTAGAGCGTCACCTACTTGCAGTTTCATGACAGGAAGAGCACTAGCGAAGAACACAAAGTTGAGCAAAATTAAATTGCACTTAACATCACTCCGTGCGTTTGTATTATGCGATAGATGAGATAACTACATTCAATTTATGGACGCTCCGACACGTGGTTCCCTTATTTACCAAACTCGGAGCTGTGTTATGGTTTCTGTATTGAACTCACATCCTGGGAATTGTTATCAGGATTTATTCGTGCTCCCTTCCGATGGATTTCTATTCCGCTGAAATACGCCGCAATCAGGGCTAGCGGCTTTCTTTATGGATGGAAATAAAATTAGCGGCCCCGAGTAGATTCTCGGATTCCCGCAAACTGCAGAGGTGCATTTGTTAGTGTGGAGCCCCCTGAGACGAGGTGTTCTGTTTTTCCAGCATTTCGAGAGAGGAAATTGGACACGCTCACGCTTTTCTCTGAAAACTTCTCTCAATGAGCGCCGTGACATCATGGCTGTTAACAATTTTTATTTATCCGCTTCCGGTTTTTCAACTAACAGCCAGAGTCAAGGTTCAATTTTGTGCCTTTAAAATTGATAATTACATTTGAAGCTCTGATGAAGAATTTTATGATAACGTTTTATCCACTTACTGCAATGATAAAGAAAATGTATTAAGGTCGATTTCTAGTGAAGGTGTCGCTACTTCTTCATACTTATTTCCGCTGATATCCACCCCCTATTGCATTACATAATTAATTAGTTGATACGAACAAAACCGATTATTGTCTATTAACAGCATGGTATAATGCAGTGCCATTGTTAGTCAATGAATATCCAGGGACTATAACTATAATTCCTGGCTAACCTACTGCTGTTCGTTGAACTACTAAATACTGCTACTATAAGAGATTATGTGTATTGTGAGAATAAATACAGCGCTGTCAACCAAAGCAAGAAAATTAATCAAGTTTTGAATTTGGAGAAGTTATAATCATATCATCTCCTAGTAGTATGACGCTTTAGAAATTGTCCACAAAATTGGAGATGTGAGTTCATTTGTACTCGTACAAACAATAACAATTAATATTTACGTTCCACAAGTTCGACGTATACTCAACTGTTCTCCCCCTAATTCTTTTTGTTCGGGATAATGAACATCTAAATAAATGTCACAATATAGTTTATTAACAACTACGAGTTGAATGATAATATATTAACCTTCATAAGGAATTAAACATTTTAAAGTGAAACACTACGGCAGCTATTTCCGTACCATGATTGAAAAAACTTGGGTTTGCAAAGAAATTGCAAGGTAAGTAGGGCTTAAGACAATGCTAATAACAAACAGGCAACCGCTTGATCTTGCAGCAACAAATTTGTTGCATTTTAAAACGGCAATTAAGACAACCATTAACCAATGCTACGACTCCGCTATACAATCATTAACCCACAAAATTACATAACCTTGCAACTATAAATTGCCCCTGCAGTCGCAACAAAAGATTGATTCGACTATAAGTAATTAAGGTTGGTCGATGTTAAATTTAATAATCGGGCGCCACGAGATTCGTATTTGATGATAGACAACCGGCGATCTACTCATCGGCAGATATTGCAGATAAGAAACTTACCGTTAGCACATCACCTGAAATACCTATCAAGTCGTATTTTTCTCTCTTTTGAACAGTTGCTGTACAGAAATGTACAAAGCAAACAACCACCAAAATTATCTAAGTCGGTCTATTGAAAAAGCACACACACAAAATACAGTAATAACGGCATTCCTACACATAAAAATTAAGAATGATTAATCTGACGTCACTGTATATGCTGTGAGGAAGGATTAAGGGTCGGCCTTACCTGGTGGCGAAAGTTATATTAGGTATCTTTGTTGAGCACTCGTGACTTTACTGTTGCTTTTTTTTTAATTTGTCAACTCCCTTAATATAAAATGCCAACTGTGTAAAGAAAGAAGCCTAGTATAACAGTGAAACAAAGCGTACATGGCATTGAAGTATGTAAACTATTTATTATGGACACTTTCCATTTGCCAACCTGGTTAACCGGAACTGTTGTGCATCTCCGCTCTCTCTCTCTCTCTCTCTCTTTCTCTCCCTCTTTCTAGAACTAACGGTTAACCAGGTTGATTAACAGTACATATATTAAATGTATTGACTACTATATGAGAAACAACTGAAAAATATATTGTTATTCAAAGTTATTGTGCCCGCCGAGCAACAGCAGTAAATTATAAATTTGTGAAAGAGTGCTTATATATATTTGTAGCCATGGTAGTGTTGTTAGATAGATACTTGTTATTGGGTTGTGATATGAAAACGCTGTAATTTTGAAAATAAATACAAGTTGCACTTTGATTGTGCTGGTCCTTCTGAATAATAGGCATAAATAGTTAGACCGCTAGAACATTGGTCCATTCGAGCCGAAGAACAGTTCGTGAATATACAGTTACATTTTTTGACTGTCTGTGAAGTGACAGTGACAGCATTTGACTTTTTATTTGACTATGAGTGAGGCAGGAGAAGAGTCTGGTGACAGGTTGCGACGGACTGAAAGGTCAAACGCTGGTATTCCTCCAGAGAGGTACGGAGACTGGGAACAGACGGCAGGACAAGCCAACACCCAACCTACTTCCAAACAAGGAAAGACAGCTCAAGACCAGAAATTCAAGAATGGGTCATCCCCGGAGTCAATTGGTCAGATGTCAAAGGTCAGTCTCAGATCAAAGATCAATCACAGGTCTAACACCAGTCATATTTCAAGAGTTAGTGATACATCAAAAGTCAGTGCTTATCGAGTTGCTGTACTTAAAGAAAAGCTAAAAGTTGCTGAGGAGATTGCCGCTCTTGATGCTAAGGAAAAAGCGAAAGCAAAAGAGCTCCTTCAACTCAAGCTGTCTATCAGAGAAGAGGAACTCAAGGAAGAGTTTCAAATATGTGAAGATGAAGAAGGCGGAAGCAGAAGATTTAACCACTCTTTGTCAAATGTTGGTGATAGTCTACAAGGCTTAACATTAGAGTCACCAGCACCAATGCATAGAGTGGCTCAGTGGCTACAAAACAGTGGTGGGCAGGATCAAAGCCGAAGATCGCCGTTTCCAGTTCCTCAATCCGATCCTGCAGTCAGTCAATTGGCACAAGCTCTTCTTGCAGCACTTCAGACGGTTGCAGGAGCTCCAACCCAAGCAAGAACGGAAGAACAGACAACGAGGATTATGCCAAGGCAGTCATTGGGTAAAGACTTACCTAACTTTTCTGGTGATCCAGAAGAGTGGCCCGGATTCATCACTCAGTTCCGACGTTCAACAAGACTATGTGGTTTCTCTGACGATGAGAACCTCTGCCGTCTTCAAAGGTGCTTAAAGGGAGCAGCTAAAGAGTGCGTCAAGTCGATGCTTGTTCTTCCTGACAACGTTGAGGTGGCAATAAACGTCTTGGAAGAGAAATATGGCAGGCCTGAGCTTATAATAGAAACTATAGTACAGAAAGCTCGGAAGGCGACATCTCCTTCTATTGACAAGGGTGAATCTATTGTTCACTTCTCAATTGTAATCCGGAATTTGGTCTCAACCGTAGAAACACTTCAACGTCCAGAGTACCGGATCAACCATCAGCTTTTGACAGAATTGACCCAGAAACTTCCTGCCGTTTTGAGGATGAGTTGGGGAAAGAAAGTAACCAAGAAATATCCAGCCATAGCTACCCTCAAAGACTTTTCCAACTGGATTGAGAGAGAGGCTTGAGCTGCTTCGTTTGTGACAAAAATTAACTTTCCTACTGATGATGGAAAGGGAAAGTCCGAAGTCAAACGCAGTGACAAAGGTACAAGAAAGCATACACTGTTTGTGGCTACAACTTCAAACACCGATCCAGTTTCAACAGAGCCAAATGAAGCCAAATGTGCTTGTTGTGCTGGAAAGTCCCATTCCATCGAAGTTTGTCGCAAATTTAAGTCAAAGGCAATAGACGACAGGTGGACATTGGTGCGAGAGAAGAAGTTGTGTTTTGGATGCTTAAAAGGAATGCATCACTCATCTCAATGCAAGAAGAAGAAAGAGTGTGGTGTGGATGGCTGTAAGAGGAACCACAATCCTCTTCTGCACTCAAAGCAATTGTCACAGCAGAGCGTTCCTGAGTCTTCGACTGAATATTCAGCTGAGACAGTCACATTGACTGAAAATATGAACTTGGTCTCTCAGATTCAAGTAGAGTCAACTCAAATTCTCCTTAAGGTGCTTCCTGTTGTGTTAAAAATACCTAAATGTGAAGTCTCAACATTTGCTATGCTCGACCAAGGCTCAACTGCAACATTGATGAATGGTGGTCTAGCAGCAGAGCTTGGACTTTCTGGTCCTATTCGTCCTCTGCGAATCAAGTGGTATGACAGCTCAACAAAGGTGGACTACGAGTCACCCAACGTGAAAGTAAAGGTGCGAGGTGCTGAAATGACAGACTCGTTTGTTATTTCAAATGTAAGGACAGTCTCAAAATTTGATTTACCTACTCGTACATTGAACATTCGCAGCTTTAGTGACATGCATCATTTGCAAGTTTTGGATCTGGAAGCCGTAAAGAGAGCAAAACCCAAGCTCTTGATAGGACAAGACCAATCGCACCTCATTGAGTCAAGGGAACTTCGCGAGGGTCCAGAGGGTAGTCCAATGGCTTCACTCACCAAACTGGGATGGCTTGTTCATGGAACACATAGAATTTCTCATGGAGAGGAATGCCAATTTATCTGCCATGTCTACAGTAACAAGGAGCGTGATGAAGATCTCCATCAACTTGTACTTGATTCTTTTAAGACTGAGTCATTTGGAGTCAAAGTATCAGATGAAAAGTCGAGATCTAAGGAAGATCTTAGAGCCAAAAGCATCATGGAGAAAACTACCAGAAGAAAGGGAGACCGATTTGAAACAGGATTTCTTCGGAGAGATGAGAATTCTGTCCTACCTGAGAGCATGTCAAATGCTCTTCGACGACTCAAGAGCATAGAAAAGAAGATGGATCGTAACCCAGCCTTTGCGCAAGCCTACGAGTCGAAGATTCAAGAGTACATCAAGAAGGGGTTTGCTTGCAAGGTCACTGATGAGGAATTTCAAGTGGTAAGCGCCAAGGAGCGGTACCTTCCTCACTTCGCTGTGACGAACCCAAACAAACCCGGAAAGCTCAGATGGATTTGTGATGCAGCAGCGAAGTCTCATGGTGTTAATCTGAATGACATGCTACTCCAAGGACCAGACTACCTCACTTCTCTACTTGGCATTCTTTGGAAGTTCAGACGGAAGAGCGTGGCAATATGTGGTGACATCACTGACATGTTTCACAGTGTTTTTATT
The DNA here is from genome assembly GCA_940337035.1 of Agriotes lineatus. NCBI lineage: Eukaryota > Metazoa > Arthropoda > Insecta > Coleoptera > Elateridae > Agriotes > Agriotes lineatus. The sequence goes on along the minus strand of OW679196.1, from coordinate 5,491,033 downwards.
CGCGATGAAGACCTTCCTGCTCAAAGATTTTTATGGAGAGGAAAAGACAGAAACAGAGAACCAGATGTAATGGTCATGAAACTAATGATTTTTGGTGCCACCTCTTCTCCCTCTTCAGCTCAATTTGTGAAGAACATCAACGCTTTGGAGTTTAAGGATTCTTCCCCAAAAGCAGTAGCAGCCATTATAAACCACCACTACATGGATGACTGGCTTGATTCTGATGATACTGTTAAGGGGGCCATCAAGATGATTGAAGAGGTGAGGACAATTCACCAAAGAGGAGGATTCATTATTTGCAAATTTGTTTCAAACTACCAAGATGTCATGGACTCAATTCCTGAGGAACTTAGAGCCAATTAGACAAAAGAACTAAACTTAACACAAGGAGATAACTTTGAAAGAGCTCTTGGGTTAAATTGGAACCCTAGATCCGACGAGTTCACCTTCAGACTTAAGTTTCCAAAGGTTGACGACAAGCTTCTTGTTGGAAAGAGACGTCCGACAAAGAGAGATGTCCTCCGGCTTGTCATGTCAGTTTTCGATCCTTTGGGTTTTCTTTTGCCGTTCATTGTGAATGCGAAGATTTTGGTTCAAGACATTTGGAGGACTGGAATCGGATGGGATGATGAGCTTTAAGAAGACGAGCGGCATAAGTGGAACAACTGGCTTCAAAATTTGAAGGGCATCACTGAGGTGAAAGTTTCAAGATGCTACTCCCTGTCGATTCCAATAGCCGACAGCATTCAACTTCACGTTTTCTGTAATGCAAGTCAGCAAGCATTTTGTTCAGTTGTTTACCTGAGAGTCGTGGCACGAGGACAAGTTGATGTGGCATTTATCACCGCCAAGTCAAGAGTAGCTCCAATAAAAAACTTATCCATTCCTCGACTAAAACTTCAAGCAGGGTTTCTTGGGTCAAGACTCGCTAGTAGTCTTCATGGAGAATTGGAGTTAGGCATTGCAAAGACAATCTTTTGGACCGACTCAATGACAGTTATGCATTGGTTAAGAAATGATACTCGACGTTTCAAGCCATTTATCTCCCATCGTCTTGGAGAAATTCTAGAGCTCACTGATGGTGACAAGTGGAGATGGCTACCAACGGAACTTAACGTGGCAGATGACGCCACTCGAGACTCAAAAGATCACGATTTGAGCGCCAAGAGCAGATGGTTTAACGGTCCAAAGTTTTTGAAAAATGAACCTTTATTTTGGCCAAAACAACCTGAAATGACAATTAAAGAAGAGACGGAGTTGATAGGCTTCATGGATGAAGTCATATGTTTAACCGTGACACATAATGGTGGCTTATTGGATCCAAATCAATTTTCTTCATGGAATCGATTTATTCGTGTAATGGCCAGAGTCCTTCGATTTATCACTCAGGCAATTACAAATCGAGGGCCCTCACAGCACTAGAATTGGAACAAGCAGAGTTACTCGGTCTTAAGACAGCTCAGAGCGACAGCTTTCCAGAAGAGATTCAACAGATGTTAAGGGGGAAATCAATTCCAAAAGGCAGCAGATTAAGTCAACTTTCTCCTGTTCTTGGTGATGATGGTTTAGTTAGATTGAAGGCTAGAATCGAACTATCACCTAACTTGGAGGATTCTACTAAAAAACCAATTATTTTGGACCCGAAGCACCCTTTGACCGTGCTTCTCATTCAAGAATACCACAACAGAGCTGGACATCATGAATTTGAGTTAGTACTCAATGAACTTCGCCGGAAGTTCTGGATTTTGGATGCTCGAAGTGCAGTTAGACGTTCATGGTCAAATTGTCAATTTTGTAAAAATTCAAGAATGATGCCGAAGATTCCTGAGATGGCTCCTCTTCCAGATTTCAGAGTCAGACGTCAGGTGAGACCTTTTATGAAAGTTGGAATTGATTATTTTGGGCCCTATAACGTGACCATTGGAAGACGTACAGAGAAGAAATACGGAGTCCTCTTCACTTGCCTTAGTACAAGGACAATACATTTGGAGTTAGCTGGGTCATTAACTACAGATTCAGCTATTCTGGCTTTGCGGAGAATGATTGCAAGACGAGGTCCTCCAGCTGACATTTACTCCGACAATGGTACTGACTTTAGATAAGCTTCGAGAGAGTTAAAGGAGGCGCTTATGGCTTTGAATCAAGACCTTCTGACTTCAAGTTTGGCGTCCAAGGGTATAACTTGGCATTTTATTCCTCCAGGATCACCACATATGGGAGGCAGTTGGGAGCGATTAGTGCGGTCGGTCAAGATTGCACTGTCTTCGACTTTGAAATCTCGTTCACCCAAGGAGGCAGTTCTACACACTTTATTCTGTGAAGCAGAACACACGGTGAATAGTAGACCGTTGACATTTGTTTCAATGGACCCGGACGACAAGGTAGCTCTAACACCTAATCACTTCCTTATTGGGCCTGCTGGAACGGCACCACCAACAGGAGTATCTGAGCCTTCTGATTTGTATCTGCGAAACCAGTGGAAGTTGGCTCAAGCCTTGGCAGATATGTTTTGGAACCGTTGGGTTAAGGAATATCTCCCATCTTTGACAAGGAGAAAGAAGTGGCAACACAGAACTCCAGAGGTTAAGATCGGAGACATCGTAGTCATTTGTGACAGCACCCTTCCGAGAAATAATTGGCCAATGGGGGAAGTAGTAGCTACATTTCCCGGAAAAGATGGACAAACTAGAGTAGCAGATGTTCGTACTAATAATGGAGTTCTAAGACGACCTGTAGTTAAGCTCGGCGTTCTTGATGTGCATGCTAAAGAAACCGGAAGTCCTTTAGCAGGGGGGAAGAAAGTTCCCCGCCGAGCAACAGCAGTAAATTATAAATTTGTGAAAGAGTGCTTATATATATTTGTAGCCATGGTAGTGTTGTTAGATAGATACTTGTTATTGGGTTGTGATATGAAAACGCTGTAATTTTGAAAATAAATATAAGTTGCACTTTGATTGTGCTGGTCCTTCTGAATAATAGGCATAAATAGTTAGACCGCGAGAACAGTTATCTTAATTCTTAAATATGAATCATAATGATTTTTGTATTTTCTAGAAATTTCAACCCAGAGAAAGAGGAGACGTAGGTAGACCGACACGGAGATTGACTGTTGAATCGAAACAGGCTATAATCGTAAATTGTGAAAAAGATGATGATAATGATAAGCATTTAGATTTTTCAGATTTTATTAATTTTTAAAAGTATTAGTATATTAAGTATGGAGAACGGTAAGGGATTTTTACCGTTCGAAGACAATTGTTTGGAGGAGGAGCTAAGCGACGACTGCAATTATTGTCAGAACAGTAACCCTTGACGTTCGACGTGCTTATAACATTTCTTACATGATCGGAATTAAAATTATACAAAAAAATATAAATCATTTACTGAGAAATTAAAACGAGCAAAATACATCGACTGATATGGCACATACGACTAGGTAACCAATTTGTTATTTGTCAAATAAAATTTTATAAAATTGTTCACGTAAGGCTAATTTTGATTGTTTTTTAAAAAGGGGTCGGTAAGTATATTATCTTTGTCGTTCAGTGTTTAAATCGGCAAGTAATTTTGCTGTCGTCGTAGTTACAGTAACTGGCAAATTCCACTTACTGTCATAAAAAACACACATGGTAAATAGTTACAAATGACCGATCGTGCACAAAATTTTTTATATTATGACAAAATTAAAAACGCTAATACTGCCATAGACGCCCTTTTTATCTCAAGAAAACGTAACAGGCAAAAGCAAACTTCTCAATTTTATTATGTTGTTACAAAGATGTGTAATGGTTATTTATATAAAAAGTTCATTAAATCAAATATTATTAATGAGCGATATTAATTCTCAAGACGTGTTCGGCAGTTTTATAGTTTTAAACGAAACTTTATTTGACTAGGAATAAGCTAGATAAAAAATCACTGCTGCTGGTCTAAACAATTATTTGACAGATATGTGTGGTAAAAATATTACGTGTCTATTTGACTGTGGTAATAGCTATTTACAATTACGATAAGTGAGTAAAATCAAATATTATCAATGGACGATATTAAAGCCCGAGACGTAGTCTCTAATTGAAAATGTTTGTCAACGAGGCCTTGTTATCTATTTTCTATAAAATTAAAAATCAATTTCCGCATGTATGTTACATCATCACTGAAGAACGGCTCTACCGATTTGGCTCATTTTTTTTTGTTGTATTCGTTATTATCAGGGCAAGGTTTGTATGAAATAAAATGTTGGGAAAATTCACCGGAAAAGTCGAAAAATTCGGAAAATCAAAGAGATGATATTGTATGGGATTTCGTATGTTTTCGTTTCTGAATGGCTTTTCGAAGAGAAAAATGGGTAAATCGGAGTGGAAAACACGTAAACTTCGAAAAATTAGAAAAAACTCGATTTTTTTCAGAATAGAAAAACTGGAATAGATCAATGGAAAAGTCATGTTTCAAAACATACACGCATAGGTTTACGTCATATTTTGCCCGGGTAACGCCGGGTGGGTCACAGATTTGAAGTATACAAGTAATAAGGAGGGATATTTCAAAATTCAAGCCCTAAAAGCGTAAAAGATCCCGGGTGGTGTAGCTTGAACAAGCGTCCACGTTTCATCAGTAGAGTTAAGCAACGCTGTTTGTGGTCAGAACTTGGATGGAAGTTCCATGGCTGTATCTTTCGGCGCCTCGTGGTACGGCTGCCACGGAAATAGTTGGTCCCGGATGTCATAATAACATCATGACAGTCGTTAGTGGGCTTGGAAGTCCCTATAAAATGTACAGCGACGCCTATAATTGGCCTTACTATTGTTGGCTGAGCACTAAATAAATAAATAAATAAATAAAATAAGAGTTCCAATTTTGTATGGAAAAATAATATTAAATAGACATTTCGACTTTCAACTTCGTAGGAGTACTCCTAAAAACAAATAAGCAAACACGTATTTCTTGATTTTCCGAAGATCAACCCCTTACGGGGTGAAATGGGGCAAATAAGCCTAAAAATCGATATGGGTGTCGTTATTGAGGTTTTTTGGGAAGTTGATTGCGAAAATGGCATTTATTTTTAAGTCCAAGACGGTGGACACGTCATAAAATTAATACTCTATAGTAGTGAAACGGGGTTTCAGAGACAAATTATTTTTGGACAGAACTACGTTTGTCGGGTCAGCTAGTTTATAATATTTTCACATCTATAATATAATTTCCCTTCATGTGTGTCTGTGGCACTGTGGCACAAAATAAAATCTCACGTTCCGACTTCACAGATGTTTATATTTGTTTAGGTTTTGTTTTTCTTATCTTAGCGCTCGGATCGGAGCTTGACCTTTCGCGTATCCTATTTCACGTGCGCGTAGCGCGCAGTTTGCTTGTACAATATAATTTACCAAAACCGGAAAATATTGTAACTTACGCTATTACCGCTTTTATCGAAGATTTGACAAGTTCGAATTAGGTCATGCGTTGCTGGTCACGTGCACAGTTTTAGTAGCCTTTGGGGTTTTGAGCTACGTGCTTTTGCCTCCAAAATTTCGCGTTCCATGTGAAGATTAGTTTTTCAGCCGCAATTTTCTTTTTAGATATCTAAAAGGTTATTACTTTTGTTTCTGAAGCTAATCGACGTATTTGTACAGGATTTCCTTTGAGTGTCGCTTTACGTGCAGCTTTGCCCAGACGATATCGTCGTCATAAGGGCAGTCTTAGTTTTGTTGAATGATATCGAACTTCCTGTCTTTTGCTTTACTTTGGTTTTGCAATTTTTGACCACTATTGTGGATGCTGGTTTGCCTACACTTCTACTTCAGTCTTCAGAATTTTGAAAAACTTCGATCCCATTAGTTTTGGTATCTTTCGATTTAGAATTGCTATCTTCCTTTTGAAAACTTCTAGTTTATAGGGCGATTTATTTTCTGTTCTCTTTTTAGTAAGACTGGTTATTGATATTGCTTCCCGTGCTGTAGGTCACATTTTTGGAAGGCTTTCAATTTTGTCTGTTACCATCAAGTGAAGTTTTTAATTATTTTCAAGATCTTGCCAAGTGAAAGCTCGGGAATGAAAACTTCACCAAACTTGAAGAAGAGGAAGATTACTTTCTTTTTTGTTAGAATTCATTGGAGTTTGCCTTCAGCACTTATCACTTGCTTCGTCAGTTTTAGTAACTATTATATAGTTTTATTTTATTGTATTAATTAAGTAAGTGTAGCTGTCTATAACAGCGTTAAACTCATTAATGGTAGACAGATTCCGATTTATAAATTTATGTGACAACGATATTGTTGGAATTAGCGAAACTTTTTGTGCTGTTTTTACATTCTTGTTATGGTTTATTTATACATAAACGCTTTTCCGCATGATATGGGAGTTCTAAAGTATTAATTTACTTTACGATCTCCTATAATGTAGGTATTTTAGATTTCTTTACTTTTAATATATTTAAAAATTACGAGAGTCGCTGATATTATAGGTCAGGATGATATAGTTGGCCGATTAAAATATTTGAATTTCAACTGCTGTGAAAATAAATAATGCTACCTTATAGTATTTTGAGAAACATTTAATCATTTTGTATTTTGGTATCGTAAATGTCAAATTATGCACTCAGTTTGATGTCATAATTACTGTTTTGCTGCACAAGTGTTTTAATATTTTTATCGGTTGCAGGATATTAATCCTTTGTTTACATATACAAAAGTAGGCTGGTAACTAAATCATAACTGATCTGTACGGTAATAGTCCATTACCGTACATGGCAACTATAACCATACAGCAACCGATAAACTATTGAACAAATCACGGATGTTATGAATCATAACGCCTCAGATGTTTTAAAATCCTCGCTCTGCGAGCTCGGATTTCAATACAACATCTGCGGCAGTTATGATAATCATAACATTCCTAGATATGTTAATAGCTATTATCTTCATCCGTGTTGTTATAGCCTCTTAACCAAATTAATTTTAGTATCGTTAAGAGCTTCATTACCGCACTCAGTGCGGTAATGGATATTACCGCACTCAGTGCGGTAATGGATAGATATTACCGCACTCAGTGCGGTAATGAATATTACCGCACTCTTTTTATACATTGAACCAGAGTTTATTAATGAAGATAAAATATTCAACAATACACGTTTGCTTATGGCACACAACGAAACTCGTTTGATTGCCGCAAAACTCGGCTCACCGCCTCGTTTTGGCAATCAAACTCGTTTCGTTAAGATGCTCATAATCAAACTTGTATCGTTAATATCTATTACAGCACTCATCTGTAAAATAATTTCCAACGGTAGTGTTACTTTATTTCGAAAAAATCATATATCATTTAAAATGTTAAAAGCTCGATCATACAAGAAGTATTGTATCTTAAGTATTATGAACTCGCCCTTCGTCTCGAGGGTTAATATCGCTCGTTCATAGTATTTCGTTTTATACAATTGTTATGTAAATAACTATTAAATGATGTTCATATAAATTCTCTTAAATACCTTAACAATAAAAATAAAACAAAATTAAACGTGTGATTTAATACAACTCGCTGCATATAATTATCGTCTCTTGTGTGAAGATGTACAAATTTTCTAAAAAATAATATCTGAAACATGTAAATGGGCTGGTTATTGTGTATTACTTGGTACGTTACAAGGGGTTCCTGTCTACGTTTAGAAATAAAGATAACGCGAGGGAAATTTATTGCTTCTTCCATAGAATGTATTTGATTACAGTAAATAAACATGCATATCTCCACTGAAGAAGTTCTTACGATACTATTTTCCGGGTTCTCAAACTTAGTAAAAGTTTGGGAAAATAAATTAATATTAATTTCTCACAATATCCTTTTCCTTTTATTTGCTAAAGTTTATTTGAAAAAAAAACAATATTAACTGAAGGAATTGAATTAATATTCGTCTGAAAACAACCTTTTGTTTTAATAAGCAGTTTAAAACAGCTAAATATTTCTATATAGCATACTGTTTGGAATGAAAATTGCGATACGTATTTAAATAATTATTCAACACTATAATGCACGAACCAATGAAAACTGTTCAATTTGTCAAAAACGGCCAATCAAAATTGACTGTCTTTGAAAACACCTAATGTCGCAGTGTTTTCACCCGACCCCGATTGGTTTCAATGATTTCAATTTAGTGAGTAGCCTTTGACTGACATTTCACCAAAACGTCAAAGTGAAGTTTGCAAATCAGCGTCGTTATAAAAACTCATAATAATCGTGTTGGAAGCTCCAGTATTGAATTAATAGTGGAAAACGTTAAAAATGTGTGCTGTCGAACACGGTAAAAGTCATCTACCCATATTGCTGAATAATCTTTCCAAATACCACTTAAGGCAATAAATTTTTAAGAGAAATTTTTCGTCAACATGCAAATTATTGCAAATTTGTCTCAACAAAAACGGCTCAAATTCCACTCGACCTGCGGTTTCGCGGAATTTTTAACGCAGTTTTGGTTTCGAGAAATTTAAATGCAATAATTTGCATGTGAACGAAAAAAATCTCAAAAAATTTTCTGTTAAGGTTTTAGAAATAAAACACTCGGGTGTAACTTAACATTTGTTGTACAAGTTTATTAATAATGGAATATGTCTGTATTAGATGGATGGTTACAAGAGACTGCTTAAAAGCTACCTAGAATCTAGTATACAGTGTGGTCCATTAAGTGTGCAACAAATGGGAAATTTTTTTATTAGTTGTAAAACCGAAATTTAAATACCGCCAAAAGTTAGTGCATGTTCGATAACCATATCAGATGCCCTTAGAATGGCTCCAAGTCAAACAATATACAGGGCACGACAAAAAATATGAAATTTGTTCAAGAACAAAGTTACCTTATTTCAAAAAATATAGCAAAATTTTATTGAGAAAAGTTGTTTACAATTAAAAGTTATGCTCAAATGTAAAGTCACGGCCTCCTATTCGAATTTTGATTTTTTTTTGTAAAATTTTGTATTATCCCCGTATGATACATATTATTATTATTCTGATTTTAGTAAGAGTTTTTCATATGTAAATTATTATTAGTAAAGCATTTGCCTTGTTAAAAAGAAAATTTGCGAAATTCTAAAGTTTTGTTAAATATCGTTGCAACAAACATGAAGTGGACGCTTACCTAAAAAAATATAAATCCAAGTAAATTTTACAAATAAGCTTCAAGTTGCTAAACGTTATTTAAAAGGGATGTGGTTGTGGCTACTTTAAATACATATAAAATCAAAACAATAAAAATGTGTGTCATACGGGGGTAATACAAAATTTTCCAAAAAAGAATCAAAATTTGAATAGGAGGCCGTGACTTTGTATTTGAGCATAACTTTTAATTCTAAACAACTTTTCTCAATAAAATTTTGCTATATTTTTTGAAATAAGGTAACTTTGTTCTTGAACAAATTTCATATTTTTTGTCGTGCCCTGTATATTGTTTGACTTGGAGCCATTCTAAGGGCATCTGATATGGTTATCGAACATGCACTAACTTTTGGTAATATTTAAATTTCGATTGTACAACTAATAAAAAAAATTCCCATTTGTTGCACACTTAATGGACCACACTGTATATCGGCTGTTTATGAGGGTAGTCATAAATCCAGCCACCCAAACATTTGGCAAGAAGCAGCGAGTCCAACACCCTGTCATAAACCCAAGGTTGAGTTTTCTTACAACTAGCGGCATAATAAAAACGAAAGTTTCAAAACATCAACACTCTCCCTAAAACTTGACCGACTACTAAATCTAGCTCTGAAATATTTTTAAAACTACATTTTTAAAACTACATTTCACGTATACCTAACTTATCTCTAATTTCTCTAAATTTCTGATTTGACAAAGGCTTCGTAAAAATATCAGCTATTTGTTCATCTGTTGTTACATAATTAACATTAAGTTTACCCTTTCCATACAGATCTCTAAGATAATGATATTTTATGTCTATGTGTTTGGATCTATCGTGTAATTCGGGGTTTTTAATAAGTCTAATGGCACTCTGATTATCCATATATAATATGAGCGCACTACCTTTCACACCGAGATCTTGCAAAACTCGCGATAACCATACACCTTCCTTGACGGCACACGCGGCACTCACATATTCTGCCTCCGTGGTTGAAAGGGCCACACACTGTTGTTTCCTACTTCTCCAGGTGACTGCAGTACCGCTGAAACTGCAGAGAATACCGGATGTTGATTTCCTGGATTCAGGATCGCCAGCATAATCCGAATCACTGTAGATTTTAAATGTTCCGCTTTTCCCATAGAAAAGTCCCAAATTTTTCGTGCCTTTCAAGTAGCGAAACACTCGTTTTACCAGCAGCCAATGCGCCTCTGTTGGTTTATCCAAACACCTGGATAACACACTCACTGCAAACGCTATGTCCGGACGGGTAGTTACTTGCAAAAACATGAGATTTCCCACAGCTTCCCTGTATGGCACATTCTCAACACTTTTGTTTAAATCTGCCCGTTTGTTCCAACTCACATCGATGGGTGTAGAAACTGGCTTACATTCGCTCATTTTGAAACGTCCAAGCACTTTGTCAATGTATGCACTTTGTTTAATAAATATCCCACTTTCTAATACCGTAAATTCGATGCCAAGGTATGAATTTACATTCAAATTTATAACCGCTTTGAATTCATTTTCCAAGGCATGTAGAAACTTATCGGCATCTTCTTGACGGGATGCAAGCACTAATCCATCGTCCACGTACAGTACAATAATAAGTCTTTGTCCATTTTGTAGGCTCACATATAAGCATGGGTCTGACTTTGATTCATTTAACGCAAACCCTTGCAGAAAGTCTTTGAAACGAGTATTCCAACATCGCGGCGCTTGACGAAGTCCATACAAACTTTTATTAAGTTTGCACACACGATTAGTACCGTCTTCGAAACCGCGCGGCTGTTTCATATACACATTTGCATCTTCAAGCAGTCCGTACAGGAACGCCGTTTTAACGTCAAATTGGCGTATTATAAAATTTTCCCTTGAGGCGACACTTAAAACTGCACGCACTGTATCAAACCGCACTACTGGGCTGAATGTCTCTGTGTAGTCGATGCCTTCTTCTTGCAAGAACCCCCTGACAACAAGTCGTGCTTTATATCTCGCCGAACCGTCTGAATTTTTCTTCAATTTGAAAACCCACTTGTTATCGATAACTTTAGCATTTGATGGCTTTTCTACCAGGCTCCAAGTCTCGTTTTCATACAGGGAGTTTAATTCGTCCTCCATGGCAAGTTTCCAGTGTTGGACATCGGGGGATGCACAAGCTTCATAAAAATTCCGTGGTTCCCCATCATCAACTGCTGCTAGTGCAAAAACGCCATATCGCTCAGGCGCTTTGATCTCGCTTCGATTGCGTAGCTGCATTTCATGTCGATTATTGTGACATTCACGTTCATCTTCAGATTCTTCTGTAAATAAATCTACTTCATAGAAATATTCAGATTCCGTTGGTTCTTCGCTGGTAACTGGAAATTCGCTTTGAGATTCTTGCTCACTATTTTCTGAAGTTCCTTCAGCACTAATTTTCTCTTTACCAGATGGGACCGAGGTATCCGCATTGCAAGATACCGTTACCGAAATGTGCTGTTCGTCCTTAAAAATTACATCACGACTAATTATCACTTCGTGCTTGTCGGGTACATAAATGCGATAACCGCCCATACCATCATGATATCCCACAAAATATCCTCGAATCGCCTTCTTATCTAATTTGCGACGTAGTTGTTTGGGGACATGCACAAAGCATTCGCTTCCAAATACTTTAAAATTTTCGAGACCCTGTGGTTTTTTGTTAAACCATAAATCATACGGGCTCTTGCCAGCAATTTTCGTTGGGCCTGTTCGGTTTATTACATAGACGGCAGTGTTTACTGCTTCTGCCCATAAATACTTGGGTAACTGTCCCTTCGAGTGCAGCATTGATCTAGCCGCTTCTACGATGGTCCTGTTTTCTCTCTCAGACGCTCCATTATGCTCCGGCGTATATGGGGGTGTCATCACATGTTTAATTCCCAAGTTTGCTGTCAATGATCTCATTTGATTGTTGTCGTATTCCTTTCCACCGTCCGTGTTAAGCTCCTTTATGTTTTCGCCGAAACGAGTTTGAACTTCGTTACAAAATTCTTTAAATTTGTCGTATACTTCACTTTTCTCGCGTAAAAAGTACACTGTTCGAAAACCACTAGCGTCGTCCTTAAAAATAACGAAATACCGTTTTCTTCCCATTGATTCGATCTGCATGGGTCCGCACACATCAGAGTGAACTCGTTCGCGCACTTTTTCTGAGCGATCGACACGGTGACCGAAACTTTGACGATGCATTTTTCCGAATGCACAGCCGTCACAAAACTCATTGTCCACTTCGACACTTATTTGCATGTCTTTTAGAACACTTTTCACATATCTCTTATTCTGATGTGCTAGTCTCTCATGCCATAGTTGTAGCTGATCACTTTTATTAGCTAAGCACGCTTTTGCTGGTACAATCACTCTTAAGTTTATTTTATATAAATTTCCGAATTCTGACCCCGTCGCAACTACTTCCCGATCTTTTTCAAATACACATTCGCGCCCTCGGTTCTTTATTAAAAAGTTTATTCCATTTTTCGCCACTGTTTTAACTGAGAACAGGTTGCACATCAAACCCGGAATGTATAGCACATCATGCATGACTCCAGGTAGCCATTCGTTGTCGACCGACATCTCAATGTTTATTGTGCCCTTCCCTAGGGCGTTAATCCTTTCGCCATTCCCGATGTTGATCATCAATGACTGATGAAATTCGTCGAAGCTGCTGAACAAATCTTTCCGATTAGTCATATGCTCAGAAGCACCTGAATCGATTATCCATTCATTCTCACTTCCAGGCCGAACAGAATTCCCAATAAATGCCACCGGATTTCTTCCAGATGCAGTTGACTTTTTCGGACAGTCCTTTGCCAAATGGTGTTTTGATTTGCATGTAAAACAGCCAGGGCAGTCCTTGCGCCGGTGATCCTTCTTGCCGCAGGTATAACAACCGCTATTCTTCCATTGTTTGCCTTTCTGCCTGGATCCCTCGCCCACTTTCACTTTTGAAAATAAGGCGACTGCTTTGTGAACTTCATCACTTTCATTTTCACCGTTTCGTTTTGTTAATCGCTGTTCCTCTGTCAACAATCTGGTTGTCAGATTTTCCAGAGTCTTCCTAGTTGAATCTGTGGAGTCCCACGCACTGTGGAAATGATTGAACTCTTGAGGTAAAACCGACAATACTCTCGTTAAAAGCATACTTTCCGGTAAAGTACCACCAAGCTTTTTCATCCTATTAACTAATAGCTCCAACTTAGATATATGTTCCGCTACAGACCAGGCGCCATTCCATTGAAAATCGAAAAACTGCTTCTGTAGTAAAGACAGCGATTCTTCAGATTTCTGTTCATAAATAGAGTGCAGCTTTAACCACATTGCAGACGCATCCTCGCAGTTCATTAAAAATTGCAGGGGCTTTGCTTCAACAGTTGTTACGAACAATTTTCTAGCAAACCTATCTGCTTTCTGCCATTTCTCCAGTTGTATGGTAGCAGCACCGCCAACTTCTCCATCAGCCTCCGTCGGTTTTTTAAAAGTGCCATCACACACTTCTAACGCACTATTACAGTCTAGCAATGTACGAATTACAAATTGCCACTGTGGCCAATTACTTTGGTCACGGAGCTTCTCTACAGCCACTTTCTCCATATCCATAATAAACTTGGCAGTCCCACAACTGCACACACACAAAGTCTTCGTCTACACCGAATCAAACCGCGAATTACCGCGAACTATAAACGAAACCGGAACTTCCGAACTAAGCGCAAACTGGGCACATAACCTGTTAAGGTTTTAGAAATAAAACACTCGGGTGTAACTTAACATTTGTTGTACAAGTTTATTAATAATGGAATATGTCTGTATTAGATGGATGGTTACAAGAGACTGCTTAAAAGCTACCTAGAATCTAGTATATATCGGCTGTTTATGAGGGTAGTCATAAATCCAGCCACCCAAACATTTGGCAAGAAGCAGCGAGTCCAACACCCTGTCATAAACCCAAGGTTGAGTTTTCTTACAACTAGCGGCATAATAAAAACGAAAGTTTCAAAACATCAACATTTTCACCTTTTGTGGTATTACCCTAGATAATTTCAGTAATAACTAAATTCAACTTTTGTGTTGTAACATTAGTAATCTATGTCTCAGCAACAATTTTCTTGCTGGAAATGGCAAACGTTCACTTCCGGCTGGCAATCGCGTAACCACGTCTAAGCACAATCAGATACATATATACAAATCCTTACATTAAATGTCTCAACGGAAGAGGAACAATACAGGATTAGCACTAACGTTCTCGAGACGTGTGTATTATACTGATAGATGAAGACTATTACGCATTACACGAGTTGAAGCTCCTTGACACAAGGTTTTCTCTCCCATTTCTGGGCTGATCGTTTGTTTCACTTTCTGATCATGTTTTGTAAAAAGTATTTAAGAGTTATTGAAATTGTGGTTTTTTATAAAGCCTGACTTTGTGTAGATTCTGCTAAAACGTCTATTATATTTTTAAATTTTAAAGCTGCTCATTCATTCATAAAACTTTAACATAATCAGCCATCTTGAAACTGATGTAATCACTTCAATTATTTTGTCATTGTATGACGATTTAAACTAAATCTATTGTTTGAATATTATTTACTAATCGCGAAAAGTAACCTTAGGAATAGGCATATAGCTCAACCGATGGATTTACCATCTACATGTTTAAATCACGAGCCGTTTTTTTTTCAAGTTTGTTTACCATTTCCGTTGCACCGATTTTTACAATTATTTTTAAACCGAAACTATTAGCATGCACATTTGTTATTGCAAATGCATATAGTTATCTTATCTGTCAAAATAGAAAGTTATACTTAATATTAGCAAAGTGAAATCCATAAAGACCAGTCCAGTTTTTAATAAAACGAAAAGCTGAAATTATGTATAGGTTTATTTCCATATTTCCGCACAATATTTCCACTCTGAAGAACGGGAACAAGCATCAGAACAGCACCGCCAATTTATGGCTTGTGTTGATGTTAGTATTAACGTATTAACACTAAAGAAAGAGCCCGTCAAAACTGTTGTATTTTCTCAACTGTCTAACAAAGCATATGTAAGATGGCAGGTAGAATAAGAAGAAAACTGCACTCATATTGCAAATGTGCATTCTAAAATTATAAATTGAATGAAATCGGGAAACTGAAAAACGAGTTATCATTATTGTATGAGTAGATGAGACTGAACCTTTCATATCCCGTGTAAACA
This sequence comes from Agriotes lineatus, assembly GCA_940337035.1. Lineage (NCBI taxonomy): Eukaryota > Metazoa > Arthropoda > Insecta > Coleoptera > Elateridae > Agriotes > Agriotes lineatus. Next base: position 5,475,705 of record OW679196.1, on the reverse strand, counting down.
GCTGAAACATAAAATTAAATATATTTTTTTCTACGACCACTACTAAAAGTAGGCCTTTTAGCACTAGCTTGTTTCACTAAAAGTGACGTTTTATAGTTTAGCGTGTTTAAAGAAATCAGCTGTTTACTTTTAGCGCGTGTGTGGTATCAAGTAAAGTGAGGTCATAAACCACAATTTCGAAGTGGAAGTGAAGTTGTAAAGTTATTCTAGTTACTTCTTGCATTAGAGGTAAAGTGTTTTTTAAATAATTAAAGCGTTATGTAATAAATACCTGCGCGTCAAGGCCTACTGTTATGACATAAATTATAACTGTCGTAGATGCAAACCTTTGTTAAAATCGACATTTATGGATTAATAACAGTAAATTTAAGATCGTAGAAAAAATATTGTATGCAACACGTGCATAAACCTCAATTTTTAGCAGTTGTTGCATAAATAGCTATTATATGGAATAAGACAAAAGCAAGTTGTTATTCTGTTAACTTGATAACATTAATTAACTTTTATAAACAGTTATAATCTATAAAAAGTTAAAAAAAAATATGTTTCTGTGATTTAAAAGATACATTTTCTATACATTTTTTCATATAAAGTAAAACAATTTTCAGCAGCAGTATCTTATTTACAGTAAAGCCAATATTTGCCCAATTCGTGTTTTTCTAAAATAATTCCATGTAATGGAAATCTTCTACAGAAAACTCTTAACCTTAAAAGTTTGATACCAAACCACTTAAGGGCCTACAGTTTGCAAACAGTAATTAATTTAGTAAGAACCAGCTGCTTTCGAGCCCACCACATAGGCGGTGTTATGTTTATTAAAATAACTTTTGCATTTTTATAATTGAATTGTGAATAAAAAAGCTATAGAAGGAAATGTTTTTAAAGTCTTTAATAAACCAAACGTACAGACAAAAAGAAAATTTCTTGATGTCGCTAATAGTACTCAATCAGTAAAAGAAATGCGAATTTCGTTAATTCGAAAACCACAAAATAGCATCACAGTCGGCAGGATTCGAACTCGCGCGTCCAGGACGTATTGAATTTGTGGGCAGACGCCTTACGCGTTAGACCAAAACTACTAGATAAACGCACATGCTTATCGATGCGTTATAGTAGAGTACCTAGAGGCGTTCTGGACCACATTTGACCTTGAACTTTTTTCAAGGTCACGGGCCTAGCCGAGGTCAAGGTCACAGGCCTAGCCGGTGGGCGTGGCCTAGTCGGGGTCATTGACCTCGGCCACTTCCGAGAATTTTTTCTAGGTCACGGATCTAGCCTAGGTCAAGGTCGGAGTCATTGGCCTAGTCGGGTTCATTGACCTCGGCCACTTCCGGGAATTTTTTGGGTTAAAAGTGTAGTTTTTGATATTTTCCCACGCTCGAGCGTCTGGGATGCAGACATGTCTATTCATGCAGGATGTTATCAGTAAATCAGAAGCTATTGTTTTTCTCAGGCTCGACCGGATGTGAGTCATCGTCTGACAGACATGTTTATTCTTGCAGGATGTTGTTGAACAATGACATCCATTGTTTGAGAATCAGCACGATAATTGGACAATGAAGCTATTGTTGTCTGGAGGAATTTTTGCTGACAGCCACTATAATATAGGTAAGAAAGAGGGGTTGGGCTGCTATTCAACTACCCTGTTTCAACTACCTGTTTGAGAAAATGTGCAAGGTTGCTAAAAAATAAACCGAATTAATTGTGGTCTAATAGTATATATCGAATTATTTCCAGCTAAAAAGATGCAATATAAAAATCCAAACCATTTTAAATAACTTGTTAGGTTTTTGTTTTATTACGCGTTCGACGAGATGTATGTCTGGATATTTAACTCGAATAGGCCGATTGGAAGCATCTTTTAGTAGATAGGTAATGTGTTCGATCCCACTGGAGGACTGTTTAAGCGGTAAACAGTATATAACATAATACAAAAGTGTTGCGGTCTTAGAGACATTGGGAAATCTGCAACATTGTTTGTAAGCAAAGTAAATATTAAGTGTTTTTTCCAGTACTTTATTAAATACACAGTCTCGAAATTGAGCCGATAGTTATATATTTTACTTTTGCTGTTGGATTTATGTACAGCACCCCTCGCTTTAGAAATAAGCAAGTTCCTAAAGAAATATTATGATGCTGTAGAGATTTACACGTTACAGTTCGGTGTGTATAAAAATTACGTATTTATTAAATATTACTGTTAACAAAGCTGTTAAACGTATGATACAGGCAGTTATTAATTAGAGTGGTGATTTAATTTTATCATTGGAATTTCGGTTTCTTACAACGGTATTTGTAAATCATTCGTAAGTAGTCCACCGATACACATTTATTTACGTTATGCATGTGCAGACTTGCTTGTTATGCAAGGTCGTTGACTTATCGTATGCAGTGTAGGAAATGTTATCATATGACTTTGTCAGCACGCCATAAAAGTTGGTTTTTGTAGTATAAGACATCCGCAAGCTAATTCGGTAAAGAGGTGGAAAAATACTTAAAGAAAATATTAGCAGATAATACATTTGAAAAATCTGCACGACTAATACTCAACATTATTACAATTACATGCTAAAGACTGCAGACAAAAAGTAAGATATCAACATTTTAAAATAAAACCCAGAGAATAAGAATTAAATAAAGCCAAGTCAAGCTATTAGATCACGGCAATATATTAATAAAAAACCAAGTTCCTAAAGAAATATTATTATGGTGTAGATATTTACAGGTTACAGTTCGGTGTATAAAAATTACGTATTTATTAAATATTACTGTTAACAAAGCTGTTAAACGTATGATACAGGCAGTTATTAATTACTTAATAAAACAATTGTCCTATATCCGGTATCCATGGTTTATCTGATTTTAATAGTCGATTAGAGTTGAATAACTAAGGTTATTACAATGCTAAAGAC